>JAKSZP010006616.1:0-267197 GCA_022478985.1 Massospora cicadina | reverse complement strand
TGACTGCAAGGGGCTAGCATCAGCTGAGAGGACAGGGGCAGCTACAGATGTGACATTGGACAAGACTCTGATCATTTGAATGAATTAAACTTAATAAAAATATCAGAAAATAAATTCTATGAACGAAAGTGTTTTATTAAACTAATATTCAAGGATTTTTATAGGGTATTTGGGGACATGTGCCTCAAGGATCGTCATGGCCCCATCCAATTAGGATCTCTTTAGGTCTTCTGGATTGCCCATTACCCTGAACCTTACTTGGATCAAGCCATCCTCGTGACCAGGTCAAGTGATATCCCAGGTCACATGTATCAAGGAATGGGGATGTAATTTTTCCTCAAATTTGGAGTAATTTATACCAAGCCCCAAATTTGATATACTTGTAGATTCAACTCTTATTCTCAAATCTAATGAGCAGTATGGGATTTACACCCCTCAAATGGTGATATCAGTCCTTCCCCTAAACAAGGCTTTCACCTAGCCCAGGGAAAATCCCAACAGAGCCCCCTTCAAGCCTTGGCCTAGGGGAGCAAGTTGTGGCCTGAGGGTCAGAGGAATCAAGTTTGGGGGCATACGGAGCCTCAAGCGAAATGCAGACCAGGTCAGTGATAGTGCCTGGTGTGGTTAGGGTTCGAAGCTAGACAAAAACATTGACTAAGGCCCTCATAATTGACTTGGATTGTTATTTGGGAAAGGTGGTTTTAAGTTCCTCAATCCGTGATCCATTACTGTATGAGCAATCTAATATTTTGTGGTGGCTGACTTTGAGCTGCTGTTTGGTTTCAAGGTAACTTGTCTTGAGGCATGATAACTCCAGCCTAAGCTGCAATTTTTCAATTGTGAGCATTTTGATCCAGTCAGTCTTGTCCCAAATTTCTGACTGCAGGACGACCAGCAGCCTTCATACTTAAATAACTTCTATCTGGGAGGCCTTCAACTCTGCCTCCATCTGTGTTATACATTTGCACTTCTCCTGCGCCATCTTGGCCATGAGGGCTTCAGCCTCTTCAATCTTTCAGTTTATTTCAGTTGCCATTCAAACCTGGCATCTTGCAATCACCTTATCCACCATCAGATCCAGGTAAGGCTTGGAGAAAAGGTTGTTGAAAAGTGGCTAGTGCAGGCGAGCAACCCCAGGAGCTTGGAAGATGACCAGATAATGGTAGGGTGTGGTCCCCTAGAGGGGCCAATAGGGGGGCCTCTTTGAGCGACGCCAAGCCACCATCTTAGGATTGGAACGAGCAAATCTCACTCATAACCAAAAGTGAACTGTGTGACAAGGTTTGAGAGGGAATTGCAAAGTGGGCCAGAAGGTTGGCATTAATAATGGAGGTAGTGTCAGCTGGTTTCCCAGGTTTCACTTTTTTGGGACTCACATCTTTGTTAGGATCAGTGCTATCCCAATCAGAGAGTCAAACTGGGTGATATAAATTTTTTATTTTAGTAATAGGTGGCTGATCTCTAAAGGGGAGCCGTCAAAGTCAGAAAATGGTAGCGTTGCTAGAAAGAAGTCGTTGAGCTCATCCCAAATGGTGCAAAGGTAAGCCCCAGGTATTTTGCCTGGCATTTGAATTGCATCATCACGACAATTGTTTTTGGGGCTCCCCAGAAATCCTTGCAGCTTGCTGCCTTTGTTGTGATTAAAAATTGGGTCTCAAATTATCACAATTTCATCAATTTGGTGTTATTGATGCTCGCTGGCCACATTTGATTTGTCATATGGCACTTTTAGGCACAAATTAAATATGCGCTTTGTTTCCACTTTCTGCTCAGAAGCAGGGTGGGAATTGACTTTAAACGGAGGATTTTGTTTTTTATTATCTAAATAAAAGACTTTTTTTAGTATTAAAATTAATTATTTTAGTTGAAATTCGAGCACTCAAATCATTTTGATTTTCTTTTTTCAACTGAGGATGTTTTGTAGCTTGGCAATTTCTTTTCGATTTTGCCCAAAGCTGAGAGAGGCTTAAACATTTTTTTCTCATCACAGTAGACAGGTCCTAGCGCCTAATTGTCATCCCTCTGGGTGATGTCCTCAAAGGCTTCTTCTCTCCTAGCATCCCACATCCTCTTAAAATGCAATGCTTGGTCCCTGTAATAAATGATTGCTTTCATTAATCTTTTTTCTTTGTGATGCTGGCATTTTGGCTCAAGTTCATATTTTTAATTTTTTCAGGAATATTTAGAAGGTCAAGCAACGGTTTCAGATGACTGGGAGCTCAGAAGCAAATGAAGTCTTCAGGGGCACGCTCAAAGGATTTCCTTGGAAATTTGGACCAAAATATTATTGTGTCTTGGCCGTTCCATCAGAAGTAAGTTAAAAGATCATCTGGTGTGTTCACGATGGTTTCATTATTGTCCAAGGTTGAGGGTAACTCCTCAGGGCGCACCTTTGAAGCACCCCTGTAGTGAGCACCAGTTGTCATGAACAAAGGAAGAGGTGGTGTCGTAGAAGTTGATGATGTATTAGTGTAAATTCTGGGTGAGTCCCTGTTGCCAAAATACCTCCTGATGGTGTAACTAGACTAGCTGAACTAGGTGATTGATAGCAGGGTGGACAAAGTTACAAAGGTAGCGTACAGGCCCAGGGCAATTTCCCCTGCTGGTAGTACGGCTGAGGTGTAGAGGTTATCCATTGTAGAAGGTATGGAAGAGGCACGGGAGCAGCTGGAGTAGGTGACCACTGAGTAGATGCCGTTTATTAGTTGGACAACATCATTGAGGTTTTCTTACTGGAGTTGGTATTGTCTCCCATCAAGGGAGTGCAGCGAGAGTTGGAAGGCGGCCCAAAATTCTAGCCTCTCCAACTGTGAGGGTAGCGTTGCATATCGCAAGGTACTAACCCATTGAGTAACGCTTCTTAACTGACCAGTCGTTTGGTCTTCTGGCTGCTAGTATTTTCCATTTTTTGTGATAGACGTTTTCACTTAGGACATCTCAGAGCACCCCTGTAGTGAGCACCAATTTTGTCAACGCTACAGTACTCTGGATTGGCACTGAGGTTTGTAGGTGGCTTAAAGCTGGTAGATTTAGTATTCTAACCCATTTTTATATTTTCTTCTCAGTGCTCTTTCCAAATTTTCCAGCTTCAAGCCACCTACAAACCTCAGCACCAGTCCAGAGAACTGAAGCGCCGACAGGGTCATTCAGTGACTGGGTGCTTTAATGAAACAGATCAGTTAGCCAGCGTGACTTGGTCAGATAACCCATGGATAGTAGGAGTGACTGGGACCTGAGAGAGGGGTTTAGGCTGAAAAGCAGGCATTGAAACTACTTGGGAAGACCGCTCTGAAGAAGAAGAGAGACAAGGCGAAGGATCTACTGCTTTCACCAACTTAGTATCTTTAACTGAAGATGAATGGAAGCATTGCATTGTCACAGCCTATACCATCTGCTTATTGTTATAGGAAGGAGTAATCATTTGTCTGGCAACATCATAAGAACAGGCTTCCAAAGTATAACAGCAGTAGTAGAAACTAACTTTGTTGCATATCTGCTTGACTCAAACATCCTTGGGTAGGGTCAAGCTCATAGATATCAGCAACCACTAATAAGGCCTCTTTTATATTTCATACAGTTGTGAAAGTGCGCTTTACAGAAGAGAGATGCATCACTAAGGTAGGATGAGATGCTAACCCAGACAAGATAGCTACAATTGCCTCATTAAGAGAGAAATCTTGGCAGCAACAGAGGTTGACTTTTGTATAGAAGCGCTAAAAATAAGAGGTAATAGATTATCCCTCTTGCAAACTAAGGCACATAAAGGCCTGTATCTGCCGTTGTAAACTCTGTTTGGAGCCAAACTCATCAATAAGCGCTTGCTTAACCTCCACCCAAGTGCTGAGGTTGACCATGGAATGTACCATGATTTCTTGAGCTAAACGGTTTAAGCAGAGAAGAATATACTTTATTTCTTGTTGGTCAGTTGCTTCTTCCATCGCAGATTCATATACATAGAGGAAGGAATCAATACTGCCCTCACCAGATGTAGACTTGTCTCAAAGAGGGGTTTTTTGTATAACTGAGCGTTGAGATGAGTGCTGCTTGAGCCGTTTAAGGCGAGACAAAGCACTGGATAGCTGTTGTTCCATAAGAGCTAGCTTAGGGTTATTAGCAGAAATGCTAGAAGGGTTGCTCCCCCCATCAGCTTCCATTATTTAACGGTTTTTTGTGGTGTACAGGAGCCCCTGTAGTGAGCACCACTTGTTGGATTTTGACTTTTAAATTGGCTCTCTGGTGCTTGCAGCCTGGAAATCCAACAATGTAAATCAGTGGCTTTTATTACTGCTGATAATAAAATAATAAAAATAAGAAAATGCAAAGAGCCTAAATTTATAGAGGGTTTAATGGGCGCCGTGTGGAGGTAAAAGAGAGAATCCATTATAGCAAATTGATAAAGATATATAAAATGTTGAGGCTTAATGTTCATATGGCTTGGGAAATTTCTAAATTAGGCAATATGCAATTTTACCCTATTGAGATTTGACAAACTTGAATCTTGTTAATAAAACAATAAATGGGAATCCTTATTGGCCAAAACGTACCCATGAGGTAATAACTTGATGTATTTCAGCCAATCCCCATAGGAGAAAATTTTTTACCTTGGGGGACCTCAGCCACGCCTATAAAAAGGGCAGTTCCTGCATAGGAGCTTGAATGGGGTTAGATGAGGCTGAAGGTGAACCCTTCGTTGGGCGCCCTGGAATAGGCTGCAAAGTCAGAGGAATTGGATTTCCTGACTTTGTGCTATTTACCCAATTAGTTTTTGTAAAAGTGTTGCCCTAATTCGTGGGGTTCCATAAAGCTTCAGCCAAGGTCTTTTGGCCAACTAAATCATTATTATTAATAAATTTGACCCCCTTATTATTGTGGACTCATAAATGTCTGACATTCCCTTCATTCAGCCAATATTCACCCACAAAACTCTTCTTCTGGGGCCTGGGAGGCAAATGTCCAAAACTTACTTCAAAAAGGGTTATTGCATATTAATGATTTCTCAATTATGTAATACTTTTTGGTGCCTTTTTTAGGAGGTTCTTTTTTCCTATTTTTATAATAAGCTCTTTTTTTCCAAAAAAATTAAAGCAAGTTTTTTCCCAAAAAACATTTTGGTCCATTTTAAGAGGCTTTTCTATTTCCAATTTTATAATAAAATATTACTTACTTATATATATACTATTCTTATACCTTTATATAAAAATAAAAATTTATTGTATATATTATATAATATCTTATAAACAAATATACTTTTTTTAGTACTAGATGGTAAACAAATATACTAATACTGCATTTTTTTAATTTTTATTTTATTTTATTGGGCAATTTATGCTACAATTACTAATTGCCATCTACAATAATTCATTTTATTAAATTTAGTTGATTTCATTGGTCAAGTTATGCTAAATTAACTAATCACTATCAACAATAATTCATTCTATTAATTTAAGTGGTTCTTATTGGTCATTTTATGCAAAATACAAATCACCATCTACAATAATTCATTCTATAAAATTTAGCTACTT
Source organism: Massospora cicadina (assembly GCA_022478985.1). Classification (NCBI taxonomy): domain Eukaryota; kingdom Fungi; phylum Entomophthoromycota; class Entomophthoromycetes; order Entomophthorales; family Entomophthoraceae; genus Massospora; species Massospora cicadina. The sequence continues at coordinate 261,675 of JAKSZP010006616.1, read as the reverse complement.
TTATTGATCAAATTATGCAAAAATGATAAGCAATTATAATGATTAAGCTCATCATAAAATGATAATATAATTTCCTAGATTTTAACATACCCCTCAGCCATAGAACATATATCATGTCACAAGTTGATTTAGAGCTATTGCTTCACCAATGCTGGAATTAAGTTTATCTGGCAATGTATTAGTCCCACAATTATCCAAGGCTTTGGTTCTATTCTCATATACATAATAAGTTACTAATCAGATTTTGGACCAATCTTTACAAAAGTAAAATGGGACCTAAGTTGGAGCATCGTTTTTAAAAAAAAGAATATCCAAATTGGTCCAGTAGTATCAAAGTTATGCATGAACAATCAAAGAAAAAAAAACAAAAATATTCAGATCAAATTGTAAAATTACTCTTTTTTCATAATCAGTTAAACAGTGCAGAGAGCCTGCAGCAAAGAATAGTAAGGGAATCAGGTTGAGGTTGATAAACATTTTTCTCTCAAAATTTCCACCCTGATAAAGTTCTGTTCAGCTCTTGCCAGAACAGAAGCTTGTCTAAACTCTGGCATATTTCTTCATGAGGATGATTATGAACAATTTAAATTTAATTATCTAATAATCCTTGTTGAAAAGATAAAATGAGAACAGTAATAGTGTAAATTTGGTGGAGTGGCCCTGCGCCTCAACTGTATGTTGTTCCCTTTTTGCACAAAAAAGGGCTTGAGAAAGGCACCATCCACCTTGTCATCTAGGGCGTTCTCGCCCATGTGGTGATGAACGGTAGGTGACGGCCTACCCTTTAATGGGTACATCTTTCCCTGCCCTATTTAACATGAGCAAGCTTTTCATGCAGATTGGGAAAGTGTGTGTTGAGGTTGCAGTGGGAAAAAGGATGCAAGCCAAAGGGTAATGGTGAGAATGTCGTTTCAGCACCAATGTTGGGGTCCACCAAAGGGAAATAAAATTATAAGCATTTGGGTGAAATAACTCCAATGGTAATTTTAGGTTGCTCCAGAAAAGGTGAAAAATCAGAATAATTGGGGGACAGAACCCAGCGAAATTAAATGTGAGAAATCAAATCAATACCCAGTAGGACAGGGCCCCTGTGCCCTGGCCATGGGTGCTTCCAGTTGCCCACCAAATGAAGCGATGCTGATCCAAGCATATTATGTTAGAAACAGTTTAGCGGCTAAACTCAAGTGGGAGTTAGAGGGTAAGTGGAAGGCTAATTCAGTGTCAAGTTAGTTGCAAGATTTCGTTCTGCTGTAGAAGTTAGATTTGTACCTCTTTCATTCATTCATTTTTACCTAATCCTAAGCCCCTAGGCCTTAAGGCAACCTCCCTCACTGGTACAGTTGTCAGTCAATTCTTTACATTTAGTATTCCAATAAACTACCCTTTCCCAACCAAAAATTTACTTTCTTCAAAATTTTCCAGAATTCGCCACCTAAGCAACCCCAAACAATATTTCTTGGGTTGCGTCACAATTAGGCACTAGTGACCATTCTCATTTCGCTTCTCCTCACCTGTTTCAATTGGGAGTATTGCATGTATGACCTTTTGGGTAATATCACCGTTTTTCAGTCCACTGGATGAAAGAAGTGCCAATGATGTTGGAATTCTTATCTCCCCATTGGTGAGGTTTCATGACCTTACCACCTAATCTATCACTAGTGGCCCCTTGGCGAATCCTGGCCACTCATTTTTACTTGATGAGTCCCCATTTCCAAATTTCTGGGCCTTAGGGGACATTATTTGTTGTTTTTCAGGTTGATGATTATGGCGGCCACCTTCCGTCATCCTTTGTTCACATACCTCATGCCTATTTATCAACTCGCTCAGATGGTTATGCCTTTGGCATCATGGTTTGCCTCCGGGTGCTCACAAACACCAACTTGCAGGCTAGTCTCAAATTTTATTTTCTGGTTCTGTGACATAAATGACTGACCCATAGTGTCCACCATTTCTACTATTCTGTTTGAGTTGGGTGTAGGAATGGTTAGATTTATCAGATGAACTTGCGGTCAGTGATTTGCCTCATGCTGTTCATTTTGGTCAGCTGTCACATTTTTGCGTTGCTCCAGGTGCGGTGGTGGAGTTCTTAAACTAGCCGTGTTGTCCCAGAAATTTCACCCTTAGTTCTAGACCTCCCTTGGGGGGGCTCGTCAGCTTCATTCATCAACATTAACAACCAAGTACTCACTCTTTTGATGAGCTTCAATTGCAATTCTCTATTTTCTCAACAAGTTCCACTAACATGACAGACGTCCAACATACTATGGCCTTGTTATATGCAGTTGAAGGTTACACCCATTGTCAGACATTGGGATAATAATGGAGTTAAGATTGATTTTACTTCCCAAGAAGTTTCCTCTGAAACAGTTGAGGTTAACCCTCAACATTACATCGCCCTGATAATTAATAAGACATGGTAAGCTGATGTGTGAATAAAGAAGGAGGTGATGGAGCATTGTTTCTGGCCAGGCTATGAGATGAGGTTGAGACTGAGGCAGGACGTCAATTGAAACTTATGTCAGGCTGGGACTGAACCAGGAGGCTTTAAAATGGGTAGGTTTTTTGGTTCAAGATAGATTTGTGTAGATGCATCAAGTCATGGGTGGGAGGCTTGGACAGCAGAGATTTTAATTAAGCTTAGGGCGATGGAAGTTTAATTATGGCATTTTCCAAAGGACATAGTGTCAGGTATGACAGAGTATTCTGAATCATTCTTGAAGAAGAGGGCTATGAGGAAAGGGAGCTGGGAACTGAAGGTTCTTTAGTTCTGTTTCCTACTGACCTGCCTAATATACATAATAAATCATTTAGCTTAATTGCCTTATTTATCTTGTTATTGATTTCTGGGGTTCATATTAATATAATCAGACTAACAGTGGCCATCTTTGCATATAAAAACAGGAGTTAGACTTTGAGAGTGAGTCTAAGAGGGCTATTGCCTACTTATACACCTTGTATTGGCGTAATGGTCTGTTTCTTGGGGTAAGCATACTCTCAGCTGTCCTCCAAGGGATATTTGTCCATAGCGCCTGTAGCACATGCGCTAATAAAATGGCCTCAGAAACCATATTCGCACTTTGATCTTTGACTTGGGGCCCACTTCCTAGCTCATTCGTGGCTCATTGGAAGGAGCCATTGTGTTACAAAAAGCATAACTTATTTACTTTCATGTTTTTTTGGTGCAAGTAAAAGAGGTCCAGGAAAGGTGGTATTTCCAGTATAGTATCACCATTCTGCGACAAATTTGATGGTGATATTTTGGCCACTTTTTTGCTTTGTGTTTTAAACAGTTGCTTAAGTGAGTCCTGGATTAGTGGGAAAGTGTTTGGATTGGTAAATGCCGGAGAAAGGATTCCATCAATGCTGAGTTCATAGAAGTTGGAACTGATCCATCAGACGTTTGGCTTTGTTCAGTTTCAGGGGTGGCTGAGGAAGGTGGCAGGGGGTGAGAATTCATTCGCCTTACAGTTAAGCCAAGTTTTGGTGACCTTGATAGTGAAGCAGTTAAGCTGGGTATGAGTTCTTTTGGAGGAGAAGGTGGGATTTTCAGGTCAGCGGAGGAGTGTGTGAATTTTCTTTTAAACGGGCAGAATGCCCAGAAGAGGCGCAAGATTAGGCCTGGTCTGCGTTGCTGCATTGTGGCCACGGAAGGGAGGTTGTGGAGGAATATGGTCAAATGTTCCGTGTGCTGGCAAACAGAACAAAGGCGCCAGAGTCCCAGTTACCTCAAATGTTCCATCAAAATTTGAAGGCTGATTTGCTGCTGGCTTTGGATGTGGTGCAGCCTGCGGCGAAGTTGGAGGAAGAGGTGGCTTTAGAGTTGCAGGTGGAGCGGCAGGTGGTTTTGGTGCAGGCTCCTCAAGAGTGGTGCGGTCTCTTGGGAATTTCTGGGTCAATATGCAGTGAGACGGCAGGTTTGAAGCCTGTGCACAGCTCCAAGGGGTTTAGTTAATTGGAGGAAAAAGAAAAGAGTCAGGGGAAACTTGGGGAGGGGGATTAGGTGCCAGAGGCGGCAACTACGGATGAAGGCCCCATTCAGGTCCTGAGGTCCAGAAGAAGAATGCTCAATATTATTTTTGCAACAATCTAGTGAATCCGGTATCCCAGAATAAACCACCTACTTTGCTTTATTGTTGTTTGTTTTTACCTGTGGAGGTGCAGGAAGGTATAGGAAAGAAGGAGTGTGAGGTTCTGGCCCTGGTGGACACTTAGCTGATAAGAATTATGTGGATGAGGAGTGGACAAGAAAATGTGGATTGCCGTTGCAGGAGGATGTATTTATGCTGTTGGAAGATGCCACCAAGAGGAAAGCAGTCTGGCGGGTTCAAGCCAGGATTATGTTGTGATAAGGCTTGGATGAGTTTAAAGAGAAATTTCATGCTGTGGCACAACTGCCTCATACAGTGATTTTGGTGATGAGGTGGTGGCACCAGTTCCATCCGCAATTTGATATTCTGGCTGGGAAGTGCTGTTGTCAACTGGTGGCTCAGATGTGTAAGAGTGTGAGTATCATTACCAGGGATCATCAGTGAAGCGAATTGGGGGAATATCATAAGTAGCACTGCTATGATGTTTTGTCAGAGGAGTACAAGGACTTTGCATTGGTGTTTAAACCCAAGGATGAGGCGCCCTTTCCACCTACAGGGGACTTTGTATTTGTTTTTCAGTTCAAGGAGGGCTCTGAGTTATCAAGCGGATGCTCGGTTATTTGTTAGTCCTTGGGCTTGGGAGGCTCTTGATGTATATGTCTATAAGATGCTAGGTAAGGGTTTAATTGTGCGTCCAAATCGCCTATGGGTTTTGCCGGCACTTCTTGTGACTAAGGCGAGTGATGAGCTGCATTTTTTTGTGGACTTCCAGCATCTCAACGCGGTGACAGAGCAGGACTCATATCTGATGGCTTATTAAAAAATGTCTGTAACTCTCTCATTACCAGAGAGGTGGTGCAGGATTCACAGCCACATTGCCAGGGAACTAGCCGTTAGCAATATTGTGATAGGGCACCACAGAGGGTGCCATAACAAAATGGACCTAGAGAGAGGCCGTACAATACATTGTATAAAGGTAAAAACAAAATAACAACAGAACCTGGCTCGACCCCAAAAGAGTATCCATAACCAAGTGGAGATCAGTGCTAGGGTGTTTGGCTGCCTAGATCTGGAAAAGACTAGGGCAGCCCAGAAGGTGCACCAGATCTGTAGTTAATTTTGATAAAATAAAACGGCCAACTTTGTTAAAGCCTCCTTTATTAGGTCTGCGCACAGGTTCGCCCAAAGAAACATATTATAAATAAAAACTAAACAAGAAATTTTACTTAGCAAAGTTGACCAACGAGAAAAGTTGGTCTCATAGAAACATACTTAAGCAATGTGGGTGAGTCAGTGATTGGTAGATTGGTGCTAAGACTAAGCAAACTAATATGCGCACACTACCATCAGCCAGGGTCCTGAAACTCAGAATTGACCAGATTCTAGTTATGGATTGTACTGGACTTGTCCCAATTTAGTAATATTAAAATTGGAACAGGTTTCAAAACCATGTTTCTCCAGCAACCATAACAAAATCTCTGGATTGAGAATGTAGCTGGTGCGTTTTAACGCTATGGCTGTAATGCCAGGCTGAGCATCATGCACATTCCCTGGACCAAACTGAGCATATTTTGCCTGTACCCAGCGTTAATCTAAAGTATGTTTAGGTCAGGTAGCCTGCTAACTTAACCTTTTTGGCCTCCTGACAGCTAACTTTATCCTCGCAATCCGTGCCCTCAATCATGTCATTAAGCCATGACATCACCCTCTCATTCTTTTATGGCTCCACACCCCAAGGGCTTTCGCCAGGGATAAGTACTTGTGGGCTGGGGCCAACTTCATAGCGGCGATGGTTTGCATTAACTGAGATCCAGAAGCTCGGGGAAACGCTTGTGGAAAACTCCAATCAGGTCTTGGGCATGGGCACAGTCAAATGAACTTACTTAATTGTTCTCCGTTGCATCAAATCTCTTCCAGAATAATAGGTACTCAAGCCTTCTTTTTACTCTTCATGAAGCTAAAATCTCCTCCACTTCCCAATCAGGCGCCCCATCCACGAGACAAACCTCAGAAGTCTGTCATTATCACAGGTGCGTGACAATGTTTTCTGTGACAATTATTAGCCAACGGACCCAAAGCTCAAGGGTGTAGAATAATAATTTTGCACTTCTTTTGGTCAAGAAGTCTTTACCATATACTCTGTCTGGTGGGAGATAACAAATAGATTGCATTTTTTTAAAATTGAAAAAAGGAAAAAAGTAAATTTTATTATCTTAGTAGCAACAATATAAAGGAACTCAGGGAAGTGTCTCAGTAGTATCTAAGCCATCAAAGCTTATATCTATAATGTCATATAAATTGGGGATTCCTCAGCAGGCCAACTATCTCAGTCAAATAAGCTTCGCTTGCCACATGAATCAGGTTTGAGACCCATAATTTTTCATTGCTTCAAGGGAGCAATAGTTGACCGCATAAGTTGGGGTTGTTCCCCAACTATGAGAGTCATCAAATTTCATTGGGATTATCTCTGACAGATTTTGGACTAAATGGTCAGATCGTGATTAATTCCCATCAACTACCATCTGAATCTACCATTCAGGTAGAATTGCTGACAACACCCCCTATAGACCTTGGCGAAAAGGAGAAAACGGATGGAGAAAGTGATTATGTACATGGCTTATATTCATACCCTGAACAACCTCCATGATTAAGTGTGGATTGCCCCAATATATGACTCAATAAAGCCCCAACCAGTTGGTGCCCAATTTGTTGTCACAATATTTAGGCCAGTGATGGTAGAATAGGACTAGATCACCTGATTGGAAAATGTGTAGAGTGTCATGCTTATTATTAAATTAAGAAGTTTCTCTACTAGTTGTAGCAGACAGGCTTTTGGAAGCCTGGGCCTGAAGTTTGATTATATTTGCAATACTTTGCATAGTGACTTCAGGGGATTTGGGGGAGTCTTAAGCAAGCATATCCTGTACTTTAGAATGCAGATGGAGATTTCTGCCATACAATACTTTGAAGGGCGACATCTTAGTTAATAATGATAGATGATCATATAGGCCAGAATTGTAATAGGCAAATATTGGGGCCGGTGGAGGGGGTCAGTCATAGTTATTTTGCAAAGGTTTGCAGTTAAAGTACCATTTGCCCGCACTACTATTTCATTGGTTGCAGGATGTTTTGGGGTGGAAAATATCTGTGTGGTTCCCATCAATTTGGCTAAATCTTTCGCCAGAGTTGAGTAAAAACTTTTCCAGTTATTAGATAGTATGATGTTAGGGCATCCATGTTGGGTGATAATCTGATTATACAAAAACGTGGCAGTAGCCTTTACCAAAGCTGAGGGTAGAGACATGGCTTTGATACACTTGGTTAAATTGTCCATGGCTAGTAGGAGGAACTGATGACCATTAGAGGCTCAAGGGAGAGGTTTTACAACATCAATGCTAATAATGTGGAATGGTTCACAGGGTGGAACCACTAGATGTTGTAATTGGGGATTAGGTCCAGCTTGTCTTTTAAAAACCAGGCAGGACTCTAATACATACTGGATTAAAACAAACATTTAATCCCAATAACATTGAGTTTTAAGCCAAAGATAGGATTTAAAATTCTTCATGGGCGACTTGCTGATATACCTCTAATAACATCAGTTTGAGCTAAAGGTCATACATAGGCACCCAATTTTTAAACACAAGTTTGCACAATTGGCAGTTCTTGACTTTCAGATTTGGCTTTTTTGCTAATTCCTTTTGAAGGGTCGGGGATTCATCCTTCCATAAATGCAATGTAGCTAGGAGGTTGTAGAGTCGATCCTCTTCAGGGACTATTGAAGTTGATTTGGGAAGTGGAGATAGACAATCCGCATTTTGGTGGATAGGCTCTGTCATTGGATAATAGAAAAATCATAGTTTTGAAGACTTAATGTCCATCAGGCTAATCACCCATTAAGGTTCTTCATTTTCTGTAGCCATCATAAGGAAGCATGATCAGCAATGATGGTGAAATGCTTCCTGTATAAATAAGGTCAGAGATTCTTAATATCCAGTAGGACCACCAAGCATTCGCATTCCAAAATGCTGTAATTGCGTTTGGCTTTAGATAAGGTCTTACTGTAGTAGGCAATAGGATGTTCCACTAAGTTTTGTCATATTGTGATAGTATAGCTCTGATGGCAATATTTTTAGAAGTAGTAAATAGGAGAAAGGACTTATCAAAATTTGGATGAATAAGTACTGGAGAGTGGGAAAGAGAGACGCGTAGCAGATCACAGGCCTGCTGTTGCTCTTCTTTCCATTGAAAGGGTATCCCTTTCTTCAGTAGATACACCACAGGCAAAAAGGTGTCTGCAAAGTGGGACAAATTATCAATAATATCCCCTTTATTAAAAGAATATATAAATTCTTGTAGAGATTTAGGGAGGTCATCTTAGCAATGACCATGATCTTGTGATCCATTGGGATATTTCAGCTTTACTGACTTTATTGCTCAAAAAAGTTATCTTACTCTGAAATAAAGAGCATTTTAACAGCTTTAGTTTTAATATGTTTGCCGTATCCACTGAAAGACTTGCTTGAGGTGATCTAGATGATTGGTAAATGTTCTCCAAAAATGGTAGTATTGTTAAGATAAACTAGCATGTGGGAGCATTTTAAATTGCCTAGTAGTCAATCCATGGAGCGTTAAAAGATAGCAGGGGCGTTACACAACCCCTGCGGCATTCAATTAGGCTTGAATAGTCCTTCACTTGTGATGAGAGCACATTTCTCACGATCTTCTAATGACAAATCTACTTTCCAGTACCCACTAACGAGATCCATAGCTGAGAGTAGTAGGATCATCAACATCAAGCATAAGGAATCATCTGTACATGGCAAGGGATATCTTTCTTTTGAGTGATAGAATTTAGGCGGTGATAATCCATGAAAAAATTGTGGCCACCATCCTTTTTCTGAACTAATAAGATTGAGGAAGCCCATGGGCTTTTAGAAGGTAATAATAAGCTGGTCTTCAACAGTTGCTGTAACTCTAAGGCCATTTGAGCTTCCTCCAATTTGGATTTTTGGTATGGTCAGTATTTAAATGGAGGGTGAGCCTCTGTCTTGATTTAATGGTTTACCCCAGAAATTTTCCCATAGTCACTTGTTTTAAAGAGATATATCACCATATTCCTCAAGGACGTCTTAGACATTCTGGAGTTCATTAGGCGTGAGATTGCCCCCAATTCTATTTTCAACCAGAGCTATGGTAGGTAGGGGATCAATACTAAATCCTGTAATGATCCAAAACAACTCACATTGTCAATATTCTCAATAGGACATAGATTTACATAAGCAATAGGGTATGATGAGGGTCTTGGAGGGTTTCAGTTGTTAAGTTACTTAATAGAATTATATATATTAACAGTATACAGGATTCAAAATCCCCAGGCAGGTCAATGATTCCTTGAAGGAAGGGTTTAGTGTCCAATAAGCTCCAAACTTTGATAGGAGGGGTGAGAATCTAAATTCCCATATCCACAATAACTTGTGGTCCAAAAGGTAATGTGATAGGGTGAGGGGCATAAAGAGGGATCTCATCTTCAGCGTGCACAGCCTCAGGGGATAACTTAGTTTTACTCCTAAGACTTGATATCTGACTTTACAAATGGAGGACGGATATTCCAGGATGAAGGTTCATTTTTTGGGGGCTCCTTTACTTTTAGCAGGGAGTTCTAAAATTAGTGGAATCTAATACCCTAGTAGGGATAAATACTTTTTCTAATGGTTGATGATGCAATTAAATTCCTGCATCAATTGGACCCCATTAATCAACTCATAAGTATTCTTTTTAAATGAAATGGCAGTGGAAGTAATTAATTTTTTCTCATTTTGAAGGGGTAAGGCAGAATATGCTCCAATAGCCTTGGTAACTGAGTACTGATGTCCCTGTAGGAATCCATCAATTTGTTGCTCATTGGTGCTTGTAGCCACTGGATTCCTCAAACGTATTATTTTTATAAAGCTAAACCACTAAATAAACAAAAAGCTGGTGATTTATGTTTTTATTAGTGCTAGTGCGGGAAAGGAAAAAGAGCCCTTTCAATATCCAATCATTCAGTATTTAAACTGTACTGAGAGTCGAAGGGAATTTAATAGTAAGTCCAGAACAACTTAGTAAGATCTGAATTAGGAAATATGGGAAATTAGTCTATTGAAGCTCAAAAACTCACTTCACTTTGGCTGAATGAGGGGTGCGGAATTTTTAGGCTATACATACTTGTGGGGTAACATTTTAATATATTTTAGTCAATCCCCATTAGCTAAAATTATTGTACCTTGGGGGACCTCCGCCAAGCCTATAAAAGGGGTGGTCCACACTTAGGTGCTTAAATGGAACTGATTGTGACTGGGGGAGAAACCTCCAATGGACTCCCCATGTTTCCTCACATGGTTGAGGCAATTTGACTGCATGACAACATGCTAATTGCCCGTTTAGTATTTGTAATAGTATTACCACAATTTATGGGGTTATACCAAGAATAGGCCAGGGTCTTTTGGCTGCTAAAATCGCTATCATTAATTTTATCATACTTATTATTGTCATGAACTTGTAAATTCTAACAAAACATATTTCACCTGATTTTGACCCAAAACATTCTTTTCTTTAAGCCTAGTAGCAAATGTCTGACATCACCCCCTCAAGGGTGTTGGGGGAGAATAGGGCCATAGGAAGCGGTCATGTATATAGTTAATGATAATCCTTGTAGCCAAGGATTTGATAGAGTACTCTGCACCTCTCTTGTAGGTGATGATGAAAGGGCCTTCTCAGTTTGTCCTAATCTTAGCACTTCTAGGAGTGATGCAGTTATGGTAATACAGGACTAGGTCAGACACTTGGAATGCTATAGGGGGTATGGAGATTAAAAGCAGCCTGCCCTTCTTTTTGTTACCGTTTAGCTAAATTTGTCACAGCCTCAGATATGAGTTGGAAGATGCACTGAGACAATTTTCTCATGGCTTTCTCGGGTTTCTAAACTCCAGAGGAGAATACATCTTTAGCTAAGAGGGCAGGTATTCCAGGTTCCCGCCCATATAATACTCAGAATGGGGACATTTTAAATCTGGTGATAACTAATATGGTAGGCCATAAGAGCACTGGGTAAGAATTGATCCTAGTGAAGTGGATCATAGGAGGCCATTTTTTGTAGGTGGACATCAAGGTTCCATTTGCTCTCTCCATTGTCCCATCAGTAGATGGATTATATGGAGCAAAGAAAAGTTGTTGGGCTCCCATGAAAGTGGACTGGATCTTGACTATTCTGAAGGTGAAGTTTTTATCATTGTCGCATAGTAGTACTTGGGGACAGCCATGAAGAGTGGAAATGTTTTAATGTAAAAACGTGGCTGTAACCTTGGCCGTTTAGCAGGGAATGCCACAGCTTCAACTCACTTAGTAAAGTGGTCAATGGCTACTAGGATAAATTTATTTCCACCAGTAGTCTGTGAAAGGGGACCTACTACGTCTAAGATCATGGTGTGGAACAGCTGTTGAGGGGTAGTTGGTTGATAATGGTATCTAGCCTTGAAACCGGATTGTTTCTTACATGTGAGGCAGGCATACAAGACTTCAAAATAATTTCCACAATTCCTTCCCAATAGTATCGATCCTTAGTCCACTAATAGGTTTTCTTTGCTCCTCCATGACCTAGATTGTAGTGAGCTTTCAGAATAACAGGTACACGTTTGGAGGGCCGAAGGTAAGGTAGCCACTTTGCCACCACCTGCATGTAGAAATTTATACTCTCCACTTTTGTGTTTCAGTAGTGCTGAGCTAACATTTTCTGTATGGGCTCATCCTCATCCTCCCATTCATTGTGGGTCATTAGGAGGTCATATAAACTCACCGCCTCGCAAATATCCAAGTGAAGATATGGCAGTTGAGTTAGCCCATCAACATTCATGTGATGGGTTCCAGCATGGTGTTCGATCTTCATGTCATAATTCCTATGCTTTATAGCCCAGCGAGCTAACTGGCCAGTAGGATCCTTCATGTTCTGTAGCCATTTCAATGAAGCATGGTCAGTAACCACAGTGAAGGTGGTCCCTTACAAGAAAGGGCAGTAGTGTTTCACTTCTAACAGAATGGCAAGGCACTCCTTTGTGACGCTGTAGTTGCGTTCCACTTTTAAAAGCATCTTACTATGATAGTATACATGGTGATCTACACCGTTTTCATCCATTTGGGCCAAGATGGCCCTAACAGCGTAGTCAGAGGCATCAGTAAACATGATAAACAATTTTATTGTAAATGGGATGCCTTAGAATAGGATGTTGTTATAGCAGTTGATTCAACGTCTCAAAAGCTGAAATCTGTTCAGCACCTCAATGGAAAAGGTGTGCACTTAGTCAATAGGTAACGAGGGGTTTGCTAAGCTGGGAAAACTTGAGGATAAACTGATGTTAATACCCCATCATCCCTTGAAGTACCTGAATATCCAATAAATTTTAAGGAGGAGGAAATTTTAAAATCACTTCAACCTTATCTTGTTTGGGCAGGATTCACTCTCAAGAAATGGAGTGTCCAGGAAAATCTAATTTGCTTTTGAGGATGGTACACTTTGAGGGTTTCAACTTACTATTTGACTTGCGTAACTTTTGAAACACCTCTTTCAGGTGACCAAGATGTTCGTTGAAGGTTCTTGAGAACACTGTGATGTCATCAAGATAGAAAATGACATAAGCTAACTTTAGGTTATGCAAAATGTGATCCATCGCACGCTGGAAAGTTGCAGGTGCGTTACACAACCCTTGAGGTAATTGGGTGGGTAGGAAGAGAACCTCACTAAAAAAAGAGAGCACATTTCTACTGGTCTTCAGGGAAAAGGTCCATTTGCCAATAGCCGCCAGCCAAGTACATGGCGGAGAAGAAGTTAGAGCCAGTGAGTTGTTCCAAGGAGTCATCAATGCGGAGGATAGGATACCTATACTTTAACGTGAGGCATTTAACTTTTTGGCAGTCCATGACTACCTAATAACCTCCGTTTTTCTTTTTAATTAGCAAAAGGGAGGAAGACCAAGGGCTTTGTGAAGGAAAAGTAACCCCGCGTCTAGTAACTGCTAGTGCTCCGTCCTCATCTGCTGTTCTTCCACCTTTGACTTACATTAAAATTGGACCAAATAGGGCTGGCATCACCCACATCAATGGAGTGGCTCCAGCCCTTCATATGGCCAATAGTCATTATCCAATTTGGAGAATATGTCATTTTATTCTTCTAGTAAAGTATGGACTTTTTCTAGCTCATCTAAGGTCAGCTACCAGAAACATGAACATTGGGCAAGGTATATACCAGGTTGTCCATGGGCAAGCCTAAATCTGCCATAGAGCCAATGAAATGGATACGTTCAATGTCCTTTACTATAATTGATAAGCCATTGTCAATCTCCTTGTGTTTTCTTGAAACCATATCCTTGCTGGTGAGGTTTCCAGCAGAATAGTAATAGGCCTCTGGTAGGCTAGGTCTAGTATCCCAGGTAATACCTGAGGCTCCAAGGATCTAATGCCTTCAAGACTTATAATGTGGAACAAGCAGTGGTATGGGATTTGGAGCGTGATTTTTGTGTCCACCACTCGTTGTTCACCAGGCTTAATCAAGACCTCATCTGCAGCATAGAAAGAGATTCCATCTTTAGCATCCAGTAAATTGGGTAATTTCTTTGTGTTGTGCCCAGAGGTGGAAAAACGCAAAGTCATAGCTGAAAAGAGATATTTAACTAGGCAAGAGTATTCATTCTTTCTGGGTTCATTATTGGATAAGACTGACGGCACTTCATAGTTGAGTAAAGAGAGATAACCTAGTTTAGGTTAATTATTCCATCATACTCAATCATAAATTGAGCGCTGATGAGCAAGCATATGCGAAGTTATTTAAAGCCACAGCATGGGATGATAAAATAATCTTCCAAATTCAAATGGGAAGGGAAGAATATGCCCCAATGGCGCAAGTGTTGTTTTGGCCAGCAGTTCCAAACTCTTGATTGTACTCCAAATCAGGTGGCAGCTTTATCTTTTTTAACGAGCTTGGAAGAGATTATGTTAACTGGGGAGCCATTATCCAGGATGGCCATTACCCAGACTTTTGAATGACCACTTTAACCTTGGAAAGTGTTCCTCCAAAATTAGGTGAAAGAGCTAAGACCTCCTTGAGCTGGAAAGTGGAGGTTAATTTGTGAGCAGTCTCAGGGTACTATAAGGATGGATTTCATGGTATGGATCTGCTGAAGAGGTCAAATCAAGCCAGCTAAAAATTGATTTTCATCGGTGGCAGTGTCAATTACTTTTTGACATCTTAGAATTTTGGCTGAAATATTTTTCCTCAGGTATGGTTGTCCCATCCACTCATCCAGTGTTCAAACGATCAGGACCTCCATTTCCACAGGTGCTCCAAAAATGTAATAACTAATTTCATCGTCATCCCCTCATATTTATCCCCAGAGTTAATCTCAACAACTGGCAAGGTTTAAATTAAGGTAGAGGAGACGGCCACAAGAGGTTGGGTAGTCTTGGGGAGTGCAACCAACAGCTTGACAGGAAGGGAAGACTTATTGGCTTTGGTGAGCTTATGTGGGAGCATGGTATTAACTGCATTATAAGGTTTAGACCTACAGGAGGAAGTGAGATATGTTTTAGGTCGCATTGAGGGAGCAGGTTTCACAGAGAGGATAGGAACAGGCGGCTCACCCCAAACTGTTCTACAGGCAAAAGCTCCTAAATGGTTAAAATGGAAGGTTTCACCTCAGTTTCATTTTTGTTGCACATGATTGGAAATTACCACCGTCTAACAGAGCTATTTTATTTCGCGGATAGTTTGAAGTGGCATTTCACTGAGATGATTTGCCTGGCTATGAAGGTGAGGAAGCTAACCCAGTTAATATCTGAGATAGCATCATCAAAGGTTAGTCTGTTAGACGTTGATAACCTTTGCGCAGCAAGGTAAAATTGCTCAGCAAAGGCAGTGGTCAGTTCTCTCTCATACATGCTAAGGCGCATAAAGGCCTGTTTGACCCTGTGTAGACTTTGATTTGATCTGAATTCAGCTAAAAGAGCCTCTTTCACCTCTGCCCGGGTGTGCAGGGTGTCCATATATGGGACTATCATCTCATATGCCAAGCAACTTAAGCAAGGAAGGATGCGTTAAACTTTTTGCTTTTAAGTTGCCATGATGGCAGATTTGTATACATACAAAAAGGAAGAAATATTTCCCTCACTGGGGGTGAACTTGTCTTTAATAGGGGTTTTAAGGGCGCTGCTCCAGCTTTTTAAGATGAGATAAAGTACTGTCAAGTTGCTTTTCCAGGGCAACTATTCTTAATTCAATTGAAGGGAAAAGTTGGAGAGTTACTCATTTTAAAATACTCCATTTTTGAATTTTGTTTTTGGTGCACAGGGTAGCCCCTGTAGTGAGCACCACTTTGTGAGAATTCAGCAAGTTGTTGCTCGTTGGTGCTTGTAGCCACTACATTTCATAAACATATTATTTTTATAAAGCTAAAACACTAATAAAACAAAAAGCTGGTGATTTATGTTTTTACTAGTGCTAGTGCGGGAAAGAGAAAAAATGTGCCCTCTCAATATCCAATCATTCAGTATTTAAACTGTACTGAGGGTCGAAGGGAATTCAATGGTAAGTCCAGAACAACTTAGTAAGATCTGAATTAGGAAATATGTTAATTTAGTCTATTGAAGCTCAAAAACTCACTTCACTTTGGCTGAATGAGGGGTGCGGAATTTTTAGGCTATAAAGACCTGTGGGGTAACATTTTAATATATTTTAGCCAATCCCCATTAGCTAAAATTATTGTACCCTTGGGGGACCTCCGCCAAGCCTATAAAAGGGGTGGTCCCCACTTGGGTGTTTAAATGGAACTGATTGTGGCTGGGGGAGAATCCTCCAATGGACTTTTCAAATTTCCTCACATGGTTGAGGCAATTTGACTACATGACAACATGCTAATTGCCCGTTTAGTATTTGTAATAGTATTACCACAATTTGTGGGGTTATACCAATAATAGGCCAGGGTCTAATAGCTGCTAAAATCGCTATCATTACTTAAATCAATCTTATTATTGTCAGAACTTGTAAATTCCAACAAAACCTATTTCACCTGATTTTAACCCACAACGTTCTTTTTTAAGCCTAGAGGCAAGTGTCCAACGGCCCCATATTCAGCATCATAAATCAAGTCAAGAGACATTTTTATCTTTGGGTTAAGTTGAGAGAAAATAACTTTGGACAAGGAACTGGTGTTAATTATTACCAGGAAACTAACCTTATTTATGACTACCTCAACTCAAACCACTGAAGATATGAACTGGGTCTCTACGACTAGTTTACTGTCATTTAGGGATATGCAGTTAAGCACACGGTAGCTTTTTCTGTGGCCAAGCTTGGGGATGTTCAAGGCTTTTGAAGGTTTTATATGCAAGCGCTTGGCTTTCCATAGAAAATATGACCCTTCATAATTTTGTTACTGCCCAATATGTAAATAAGAATGCTGAAGATCTTTATTTCCTTTAATAAAAATAGGTACATTGAATTCTGTTGTGACAGCTAACACAAAACATCCTGAGGTGCTGGGAATAGAACTAGAGCTAGAACAGGGTCTTGAGAAAAATGAATGTTGTCAGCATAGGAGGCCTCATGCCCTATACTGACTGGTCTTTCAACATCTTATTCTTGCAACTGCAAGAAAAGTTTACAGTATGGTTGTTTCTTTTTCGAAAAAGTGAAGAATAATTCAGTTGTAGGTGAATTGGGGGTGTAACTGCTAAAACCTGGGTCTGGGGCTTATTATTGCTAAAATGAAAAAGCCCAAGGGTTTGTGTAGTTTGGCAGGGATCTCCAGTATGGCTTCTTTGATATGGAGGAGGGACGTCAAGTTAGATTTCACTGCTTTAAGATAGAGTAAAATTGAGCATATTTTAAAGCTGAAAACGAGGCGGTGACAGTATCATATAACATAAGATGATTACCTGCAACCAACGTTTAAGCCTCAAGGTAATTTAATGCGTGAACACATTGACGGTTTCTCCCTCAATTAAGGATTAATCCCATAAAGGTTTTTTTGGTTATATAAGGTTAGGTCGCTCCAAAATTGCTGAAAAAGATCATGTTTAGCTTCATTCCACGTATGGCAATGCATTAGGGGACCATTATGTCTTGATCATGCATCTAAGACAGTTTGTCAGGTGTTTGAGCTGTTGGTTGTTAATGGCTTCTTCCATAGCGCTTTCATGGCAATAAGAGAAAGAAAAAATGCTCCTTTCTCCAGGGACATAATTTTTTTTGAACGAGGGTTTAAATGTACCACTTGGGGGGTAGAGGATGGATAAAATGAATTAACACCAGGGGCACGCTTTTACCTAGCGAAGAAACAGTATCTTAAGAATTTTCTAGAGGATAAATCGCATCTACTTGACTTTATAGGTCTGAATATCTTTTATCACTTGATCTACTCAATCATGGGTGGCAAAAGAAGCCAATTTCATGGCGACAAGCAGGCTTAACTGCTTTATTTTATTTTTTAACTCCTAGTGAAATCTCAGAGTTTGAGGTAATGTTGCTTGGTATTGAGAAATCTTAGCTCTAAACCATGTACAGAGCAGATATGGTTGCCGAGTTCTCAAGACGTTTATGATGGCTAATAAGGAAATTTAAGGGAGAGAGGAAATCCATCCCTTTGCGATTTAGGTTACTTGAGTGAAGCATCCTAATTGGACATCAAGATTTTGGACTTGCTAAAAACGTCTGGAGGCGTTATCTGGGATTCTTGGGCCAGCACTAGGACCATGAAGTCCCAGTGGCCAGGGAGTCCCCATCCACCATCATTTCTGTCATGACTGTGGGGTCCATGCTCACCAGGCACTCCTTGCAGCCCTGTAGAGCGGAGGTTATCCAGGACATCACGTACCTCATAGATCATTTCTTCCAACAATAGAGGCGTTCATCCACAGTTGTCATATAGTTATCAACTTTGGCTTGTAACTCAAGGGTACGTTCAGTGACCCAATTATGAACAATGACCTCTAGTTGACTAAAACAATTAGTGAGTTCCATTCAAATGAATCTCATGATTCCTTGATCAAGACGGGTTAACACTTCTTGTGTCTTGTTGATAAGCTGCTGATTATTAATATAGTGTTATAGTTTTCACTGCCAAACTGGAGGCATATTGATAGAATTGGAGGAGTTGCGAATGTATTATCTCCAATAACTGCAAATGGCAGAGTAATTCTTGATGATGGAGCCCTTCTACTTGTAGTAGATGATACAAATTGGGATGTACAAATTGACACAAATAGCATTCTATACGTCCAGCTTGTATCTGATTACATCAAGTGGAGAACTTTGAGTCAAATTCACATGGGAGCGGATACCTCATGAGCCATTTTTATCTATTATCTCGGCCTCTGGGGACAAAGGCCCCTGTTAAGAGGAGCTGGAAGTCTTTGACAAAATCTGATAAGTACAAGTGATGTTGCTCTGTGGATGGATTGTAGAGGGTCACAACCAACGACGGTGGAAATATAATTTCACTTGTCGCTTATATATCTCTCAAGTGCATATTGAATCTCATTCACTGAGACAGGCGGCTTCATGATCCATGGCGTTTACCAAAGCTGAATCATTATTGTTATTGTTTATTAATTTTAAATTTCAACGTTTTTGGGTAAAACTACCAGGGAGCACCAGTTTTGTCAGGACAATGGGGGTTGATATCATGTATCCCTTAATTTTTTTGAGGCCAGGAGACCCAAAGTATCTGGGTGTTGGATTATAAGTTTTACTTTTCTTGACCAAGAAATTTTCACTCAGGTCAAACTATCTTAAGTGGTAAATCCTCCATATATAAATATCCTTAAATTATTTTAGAGGTAGGAAAAACTGTTAATGGTAAAAGGATAGTAGACTTTATTTACTTAGATTCATCATTATATGGGAGATCAGGGAGGGTTTCTTGGTAAATATCCAAGCGTTCTAAGCTAAGATCTATACTTGTTACCAATAAGGGTTTCTGTGGCAGGCTGGTCATCTCAGTCAAAAAGGATTTGATCGCCACATAGATCAGGTTTAAACTCCAAGGTTAGGAAGCTTTGGATGAGAAATAGTTGACTGCATGAGTTGGGGTTGCTTCCCAATGTCGAAAGGCTGTGATTTTCATTGGGGATAATTCCCAATGAGGTTTGGGTTATTTTCAGATTTATCTTGATTTCCTTTTGCCATCACATCTGAATCTCCAAATAAGGTAGGAATCCCGACAGATGCCATTACAACAGTAATTAAAGCCTTACAATCATGTATCAAAGCTCAACTCAACATAAATGACTTGAAACGTAATTTTAATTGTATTTGGGATATTAAGGAAGCTCTAATCAAATTTTCACCGTTAGTATGGGTTCACAAAGTTCTATCACCTCTAAATGACTTAGAGGACATGTAGTAAAATCAAAGAGGATGGCTGGTGTACCTTTTTAATGGAACCTGCCATCAGGCACAAATTTGTTGGAAATGAAGTTCTGATATGGCGGGAAAAGAGGGGCCAACATGGAGGATAAGGCTCTTCATGTTAAAGCAAACTACTAAGCCTCAATGTATGCCTAAATTACTTAATGATAATGAACAAGATATTAATCAGTCTTGGATGAGGTGATTGGGGATTTAAAAGATAATAAAGAATGTATTTTATCTTATTACTTGTTTGATGGGACACCTATGTTCCTCTCTTTGCCCCTAAATTGGTAACTTAGTGACTCTAGTAGCAGTGAAGGTTCAGAAGATTTTAGTCCTAGTCATTGTGGATAGTGGCTCACCTGTTAATGTCATATCTTCATAATTTATGAAGAGGATCAAGATGGCTACAAATGTACCTCTTTATATGGAGTATGGGACTGCAGGTCATCTCTTCACTTGAGCCATTGGAGCATACTCATCCTTACCTATATTTTTAAATTTTATTCAAGGTATGCCAACCAGGGATGAACATTACCAATACTCATTAAGCATAAGAACCAAAAAATTAAATAAATGGTAAAATAATAAAGCAAAACTTCCAATCAGGCGTGAAGTGGAATACTGCTTCCCACCATGGCAGAGAATAAGGGAGGTCAGCAGCTCTTCTACAGGTATTATTAATGACAGAATCATTACAATTGTTGTTGAAAATTGCTTTTTTGGCGACAATGGGCTCTGCTGGTTGGCAGGCCAACCAGTTTGAAGACTGGACAGCCAATGCAAATTTGCCTTAGGCTCAGGGCCAGCAGCGCTGACTGAAACCATGGTGTATCACCTGCACCATTCAGGGATCCCCTAGCCTAATCCCCAAACAAAAGAAATATATAAACTTAAATAAAAAGGTAGATTAGGCAAAGGGAGATGTTTACTGAAAGGGAAACACCAGGTATTTGTATGTACAAAAGGGCTACTGCGCCTATCACTGACCTATTTGATTGTCACTGGTTTTTTGAGGCAGCCGCTCTCTAAGCATTCCGCTATGCTACTCTCTTCCCTAGCGTCGACCTTCTCAACCTGTCCTTCCCAATGTCCAAATCTATTAGGTTTGGCTCATCCTTGGCCTTGAATTGATGGTGAGCCATATAAATTACTATATAAAAAGTATTGAATGTGAATTTGACTTATTAATAATGCGCCAGAAACAGCTTCAATCACTCGGGTAACTTGAGACATCTCAGCTTCACGCCAACACACACTTTTCTTTATTGTAGTCAATCATATAGATCACTCTTCTTGGGTGATAATTAATTATTATAAATGGGGCACTGGAAACAACCTCAGCTGCCTCAAACTTAAAAATAGTCCAGTTCTTCCAACATTACTTAATTGATACAATTGGATCATCCTCATCTACTAGTTGCCAGTGTTCTTTTTACTAATTTGGGCCAGCAATTGGCTCCGCCAATCTTAACTTCCAAATTCAGCAGAATGCAAAGGTTCAGCTCAACCTAATTTGGAGAGCAACTAAACACGCGATAATTAAACTATATGAAATTCAGTCAATAAGCCATTCTGCCAGGACTGAACTGTTTTATCCCAAATCCGCTTAAATCATTTGAGGAATCCATCTGGTAAATTTTACGACATTTCCACCCACTTACCAGATGGTATTCCTCCTAATTGCATCCTTGTATTGTGGGGTGGGCTCAGGGATTGACCCTCCCCACCACCAAGAATTGCTGGAACCTAGCCACAGTGGCACATCCCTGCCACCTCCTCATCAACCTTTGGTTACTCTGGCATCAATAAGCAGAACCCCTGTATTGAGCATCACTGTCAGAAAATTGCTTTTACGCTGACATTGGGCTCTGCTGTTCAGCAGGCCGACCAGTATGAAGACTGGTTGGCCCTTGCCATTTTGCCTTAGGATCAGGGCCAGCAGCACCGACTGACCCTTTGGCGTATCACCTGCGCTATTTGGGGATCCCTCAGCCCAACCCCCAGCCAATTTAATCTATATAAACTTATAATCATAGAGGATAATGGGTAGAAGGATAAATTTATTGAAAGATGGAAGCTCCAGGTATTTATAATATTTACAAAATGGCTACTGAGCCCAATGACAACCTATTTTCTCAGCACTGGTTCTTCCAGCCAACCACTCTCTCAGACTTTCACTTTCTACTCTCTTCCCTGGCATCGACTATCTCACTTTATCCTTCTCAATATCCAAATTTATTAGGTTTGGCTCATCCTCTGCCTTGAGTCTCTGAAGAGACATATACAACAAATATATAAAAAAATTTAAATCTTAATTTGACATAATAATAATGCATTAGAAACAGCTTTGGTTGCTCAGGTAACTTGGTACATCTTAGCTTCATGCTGACATATGCTTCAACTCATTATAGTCAATTGTTTAGACATCTTTCTTACGTGATAATTAATTATTATAAATGAGGCGTCGGAGACAACCACAGCTGCCTTAAACTTAAAGTAGTCAGGTTCCACTGACATTACCTAACTGATACAAAAGGATCATCCTCGGCTACTAGTCACCAGTGATCCTTTAATAGTTTGGGCCAGCAATTGGCTCCACTTGATCCTAACTTCCAACCTTGGCGGTATGCATAGATTCAGTTAAACCCAATTTGGGGAGCAACTACCTAGCAATCACCTAATAACCACGAAATTTAGTCAATGAGCCATTCCACCAGGATTGGCCTATTTCATCTCAAATTCTCTTTAATCATTGGAGGGATATATATGGTTAGTTTTCCAAAAGTTGTAGAAGCGGACAAAAGCGGAGAGCTAGGGCTATGGTTTCAGCATGGTGGGGGTGGATAGCAGTAATAAATGGGTTCTATTATTCATGATCAGCTTGAAAATAACTTTGACTAATTCCGCTTGATGATGTTCAGCTTGAAGTTGGGAATTAGGGAGTTGGGTCAAATTAGTAATATTGTGCCAGGTGAGTTTAGCAGATTGGTTGAAATCTGCTAGGTTTTCTACATGAATAACAGCGTCTTTGGCGTCAACCAACAATTTGATGATTCTATCCCTTGCCGCTTTGTGGAAATCATGGGGGTAGTTGAGTCTTATAAGTCCTTCATGAAGTTGAGCCACTGATAGAGCCACTGTTCTGCGGAGTACTGGGCAATGTGGTGAGGCCACGTCTGCTAAGGCAAGATGGTGGTCACTTTGGTGTGGAACAGCATTCTGTTTGAAAGCAAATCATTAGAGTGAAAGGAATTTTTCAAAATCAGAAGAGTAAAATTCTTTCATTCATAATCATCAGGCTGAGAGGTTCACCAGTAATCATAATTGTGATAACCTTACCTGATTACTCAACCTCGGCCAATAGGTCCCAAGGATTCTAATTGATGAGAATAAAAGGTGTAAAATTTGGGTGGATTGTATTTGAATGGGTTGCTTGGGTGTGAATGGTGGCCCAAGCCTGACTCTGATTGGTGGGGGAGAATTTGGGTGAGTTAATGTGGGTGGATGATTAAGTGGGGGCCGTTTTCCCACTCTGGCCCATTGGCGAGAAGTTGAGTGGGATGGGGCACAAAACAACCCATTCAGAATCTGCTCAAACAGGCTCAGAAGCCGCATCAGAGGAATTGGTTTGGGTGCAAGATTTTTTTGAATGGTTAAACCCAAAACAGAGGGGACAAATTTAGCGACCTTTATCCACATGAGCCCAAAAAGTGCTCAGGCGCTGCTGCAATATGAGCATTGGGGGATTTGTTGGGCTATGGCATGGTGGTGTTGGATTATGGTGGCAGTGATACGAGGGTTTTCAAGGCGCTCTGCACCAGATGGAATGGTGTAGATGAGGTTGGACTGAGTTCCCATAAGCTGAAAGCCCTGTCATCAATTATTCATATAAAATTTGAGGTGGATGGTGGGAAAGAGGGATACAAAGGACACCACCAGTTTTTTGTCTGAAAAGAGGCAAGTTTAGTTAATAAGGATGGAAGTGTTTTTGCAAATAAGTGGAGTTGAAACTGCTGCAGCGTCCTCCTCCATCTGGAAGCCAATGTCACAATAGCCCTTAAGCAGGTAGTAATTAATAAAGCCTACTAACACAAAGGAAGCAGTGGCAAGTTTGTTTATTGCCTTGTCAGCATATGAGAACAAATGCCCATAGTTGGCACGTAGGCAAACTCAGATCATGGAACAAAAGGGGGTGAGAAGATGGGGATGAGAAGGATGGGTGCAAGCAAGGTGGAGTGGTAAATCCCATGGGGGGCAAAATGGCCAGTAGAGGTTGGCAGGCTATTTGACCCCATGTGAAAACGTTTGCCTTCAGGGTGGAAAACGCAAGGCGGTTAAGCAATGTTACCCCACACTGGAGCAGGCGGCAGATTCGAGAATATCAACAGAAAAATGGAAGTGGCCTGATGGCAGTGGATATCCAAACTTCTTGAAAATCGCATAAAGTGAGATTGACCAAAAAAAGTCTCATCCTTACCTATACAATATGGAAAATTATCAATAGTAACCTCCGCTGTTTCATTGATAATAAAAGTTGTGATCACTTGATCAGCACACAATTTTAAAGGGTTTATGTAGCTATTATCAATTATGTTATAGGATTTATTTCTCTCCTCAAACATTGAGTGCCAATGATTTCTGAAACTTCTCAGGATAAAATCAAATTTGAGTTTGGTCACTTCTAGTTGAAAAAAATTGATCAGGTAGAGTATCATGTATGTGTGTCTAAGTCTGACCGCCTCTTAGATATATAATGGGTATGAAGGTATGCCTTTTTATTCACCCAATGCAATGATAAATTCTCCCAAATCTCAAACTTCTTGTGGACACTCAAATTTTATATTACTTTCCCTGGGCAGCTATTAGAAATTCAGGAGCATCCAAACCCTTCCAGCAAGAGAAGTGTTGACTTGTCTGAGAATTTTAGATCCTGCATATGCAGGGCCTATTTTTTACAAATAAAATTGACAGATATCTCAATGGATGTTGGACCAAATACCCCAATTGATTTATTTCACTCATTGGCTGTTGACAGAGTAAAAAGATGTTCATATTTTTTGGGGAATTAAGAGGCAAGGGTATTGAGTAGCCCCCTACCATGAGCAATAGTAGCCCTTCCATTGGCCCTGAATTAACTACTGATAAGAGAGAATATTAATTATTGGAGAAATACTAACATCTCTTTCCAACTTCTAAATATGACTTTGGTAGAATAAATGGTGTGTTACATCAAGTAGAGACTGGAGATGCACCCCCATTTCATGCCCAACCATATTGAAAGAGTAAGGTCAAAGAAGCTCAGGTGACTTTGGACTTAAACAACTATTTGACCAGGGTTATTGGTTCACCCCTATTCCCTGTGATTCTCCCTCTTTATTAATAAAAAAGAAGGTAATCATAGTGTGCTGATGGATCACTGACGCCTTAGTGCCGTTACTAAGAAGGATATTTATCCCCTTTCTTGTATTAATGATTCTCTTCAGTTACTTGCTGGCGCCCAATACTTTTTGGATATGAAACTAGAAAGTGGTTTTTAGAAATATAGATTTGGAACTTGAAGACCGACCTAAATGTGTCCTAATTACCAATGAAGGTGTCCAAGCCCATCTGAATGCCGCAGGGTTTTTGTAATGATCCATCTACCTTACAAAAATAAATGGATAAAATTTTAGTGATCTCATATTTTCTGCATATTATTTCACCTCAATGGTTTAGCTGTATTCTCAGATATTTTTATATCTCATATGGATCACCTATGAGAAGTATTCAAGTTTACTTCAGAAGGCTTCACTAAAGATGAAAGCATCAAAGTGTTCATTTTTTTCAAAGCGAGATGGAGTTTCTTGGGCATCAGGTATCAAAGGAAGGCTCAACCTCTTCATAACAAGGTTAATGTAATTAAAAAGTTGTTCCAGTCTGCTAGTCTAAGTGTTATAAAAGTATTTTTAGCAATAATCAGAGACTACTGACAGTTAATCCCTAGAATTGCAGATTAATCAGAACCCTTAACTTACTTATACAAAAAGGAGTAGCTTTTGAGTCTAAGCATAAATGAAGGCTTTCAATTTGCTTAGGACTGCCTTGTGCACTCAGAGATTTTAATACATCCACAGTTCAATCAGCCTTTTATATTGTTTACCAACGCTAGTGATGTCGTGGTTAATCATAATCACTCTACATCATGAAATAAAGGTAGATCATCAATTCGCCTACTACAGTAAGACTCTGAGTAAGGCGGAGAGAAATTATAGTGTAACTGAGAGTGTTCTTAGCTGTCCTGTTAGCTATTAAACAGTTCCATCTCAATCTGTATGGAACTTATTTAACTGTGGTCACTGATCATTCCTCATTATGGTGGTTACAAAAAATGAAGGCCCCAATGAACTGTTATCACGCTAGGCCCTTCACTTACAGAATTGTGATCTCTCTATTAAACAACATGTCAATACTATCCATAAAACGAAGATGGTCTATCCAGGTTTCTGTCTTGTTTATTCTTGCTCTTGAAAAGGATAGAAATCATGATATTATTGGCAACTGGAAAGATGGGCTTTGAGATAAAGATTTCTAAATATTATTCAGGGAAGGCTGACCATGGTATGTACACTTCCAATAAACACCAAAAACAAAAACACCAAGAAACATAGGGGCACCCCAGAGGAGCCAAAGCTGCCTCCTGTTGCTAGCAGGACTGTCAGTTGAAGGAAGAGGGTGAGTGTCAGGGTAACATGGGCCAAAACCAAACACTAATTAGTGAAAGGATCCAATGAGAGGAGCCATATGGGGAACCAGGATGACACCAACCAGCGGCGGCAGGATGGCAGGTAGCCAAAAAGCCAAGCATGTAAGTGATCCCTAAGGTGATAGTGGAAGTGACGCACAGATTCACGGAGGTTTAGGGGTAGTGCCATAAAGAGCGTCAAGAACTATAGTGTGGATCATCCATAATGCAATTGATACAGCTAAGGCGCGAAGAGAAGGGCGGATAGGGGAGGCTATGGAAAAAGTCGAAGATATTCTTAGACAGGCTGAAAGTCTGTACTTGCTCCTAGCAAAAAAATGCATAACATCCCACTAGATTGCATGTGATGGTGGGCAATCTTCCAGGCGATGGACTAATGACTTGTACTGACTACACAAAATGCATGAAGACTGATAGGCATTGGGCCGCTCAGCAGTTCGGCACACCTTTCTTAGGCATCTCCACACATGGGCGCAAATTTGGGGTTATAACAGAGAATGGTATGTGTACCGCCAAATGTCCTTCTGGTTTTCCAGGGAGTAAGGGATGTCCAGCTTGTTAAGATACTCCACACGGACAATGATGAGGGTTATTGGAGTACCAGGTTGTTTAAAAGGACTTGCCCCTGGACTTCTTGATTGAAACAGGAGTATGGCAACCCCTCTGGGCGGTGAGTCCACTGATGCTGATTCTCCACTCAGCGCTCCTCATGGAGAGGAGGATACTCTTGAAGTGGGGCGGCGTCCCATGTGTGCCTATGGTAGAGGGATGAGAGGCCAGATAGTTAAGCAGAGAATGTGGGAGGGTAGGATTGCAGCAACCAAGTGCGCGGGTAAATTTAGAGTTAGCTGGCGTGACTAGTATTGGGCTGGGAGTGTGGAGTTGGTGACCGCAGCGATCCAGGTGCCAAGTATATTGGCGGCATGGACCTTGAAGTTGAGCAGGCCCATACCACCACTATGACAAGGGCCAAACATGAAATATAAGAGCACAGGGAGAGGCCTAATGAAAGCCATCCTTGTACGAGGACATACAAATAGGTGAAGAAAGAGGGGAAATGGCAATGGCTGGGCCACAAACCAGACTTTTAACAGGAACATAGAGCTGGAAAGCACAACACGGCCTGTGAGGGAAATCTGGTGGGTTTTGAGGGAGGCGATAATCTTTGTGATATTGTCTAGGGTATGGTGCTCCATTACT
Organism: Massospora cicadina; assembly: GCA_022478985.1. Classification (NCBI taxonomy): domain Eukaryota; kingdom Fungi; phylum Entomophthoromycota; class Entomophthoromycetes; order Entomophthorales; family Entomophthoraceae; genus Massospora; species Massospora cicadina. The sequence goes on along the minus strand of JAKSZP010006616.1, from coordinate 234,206 downwards.
GATGAGTCGAACCCTCTCACCTCCAGCCACACTTCCAAGAGTCATACTGGACCAGCAGTGGGTCTTGGCATGAAACTGAGCACAAGCGAGGTGGTATGGGGTGGCCAGTGCAAGAGAACCAGAGAGCTAGCTGCCAGAGCAGGCTGACTACGGGGAGCTGGTGGCCAGTGGGCTTGATACCGGCTAAGGAGAATGGTTTCAGTTTTGGAGGCATTAGGGTGAGTTATTGACCCTGGAGTTATCCCAGATAGTTGCCTCCAGCGCTTGTGCATCATATTGTCAGACACCCCAACCACACAGTCATCAGTGAATGCCAGCTTCCTAATAGGTGCTTGGCCTTGAATATGGACACCAGCAGGGCGTGCATTTAAGTTGCTTAAAAGTGGGTTAATGCTGAAATTGTATAAGAGTGGGCTTAAAGGATCCCCTTTGAAGAGACCCCTTGAAGGGTAAAACACATCTTTGAGGAAACCAGGGCCACGCACAGTCATCGTGACAGACTCCAGGAGCAACATCAACCAATTTATGAACTGGTGGGGGAGGTGGAAGTTGTGAGGCAGGCTTTGAGGTAATCCCAGTTGACCTTATCATAAGCTATTTTTTAGTCATAGAACACAAGCGCCCAGTAGCCGTGGATTGGCAGACATGGGATACGGTGTGTATCTTGTCCCATATTGACCTCTTGGAGATAAAAATGAGCTGCTCAGAGGTGATTAAATATAAAAGCAACTTCACCTAGGCGGTTGGCCATGATTATAGTGAATAACTTAATATATGTAATAGTAAGTGATATGGGGCTCCAGTTTGCCAAGTTCAACTTAACCCTTTCTTATACAGCTTTATCATATAAGCCTCCTGGCCCTCAGGGAGGAGGAGCGTTTCTGACGAGATATCTGTTCATTGAGGCAGCATCAGTGAGGATAAGTATGATATAGTTTGTAGAGCTCATACGGAATCCCTTCTGGACCTGGGCACTTCCTGTGCAGTGCACCGTGAACAGCATATCAGATTTTATCACAAGTAATTAAATTCATTACATCCAGGTATTGGGAAATGGTGTGGATCTGTGCATCATTGAGAAACTCATCAATTACGGCAGGTTTGACAAGTTCAGACTTATACAACTTGATGTAAAAATTTTGAGCTTCAACTGCCACTCTGGCTGGAGTGTCTGCAACTGAGTTGTCCAGCCACTCATCTGTGTGCAGGCCAAGCTCTATCATGGTGCAAAGAATTTGCTGAAAAAGTAGGCAGAGCACGTGTCACCCAACATTATATTTTATGCCTTAAACTGAACACAAACGCGAAGTTTGTTTTTCTTAACAGTTTGTTAAGACAAACAGACACTTCTGCCCACTTATGATTCCAAGATAAGTTTTACCCTGCAGCAGGTAAATTAGACTCCATGTGGTCCACTTCTGTTAGCATGCACTTAATAATTTCAGAGGCATCCCAAGAGCAACGCAATGAGATGTGACGTGCCTGAAGCTTGGAGTTTGCTTTGAAGGCTGACCAGGCAGAAAGTGGATCAGCACAAAACAGTGTAAAAACTCCAGTGCCAAAGTTTTGGTGTCCACTCATGCTGAAAAAATGGGCGACGTGATCTTAGTCGGCCAAAGTTTGCACCACATTGGCGCCTGTGCCTTTGGGTTGATAAAGTGAAGGATACTGACACCATCCTGTGGTCAGAGAAATCGATTTTCGTTGTTGTAAAGTGCACAATCTGGGGGAGAAAGTTCAATAGGCAAGAATGAGGTCAGTGTGGGACATTGACCTCAGCTGAAGTTGTACACATGGGAATGGGACATTTTGGGAAGCAGAGGTGCATGCTTTGGGAGGCTTAAAAAAGCTCCAAGGTGACTTTTACAATGCGGAGTTTAAAGTGCCCCAGTGGGGGTAGGCGTTTAAGGTTAGCGATCAGTGTCTGGGTTGGCCCAGCAGTTCAGGTCGCCCACCACAAAAAGATCAGATGGAAGTGGGAGGGAAGTTATGACTGAGAGGAACTCCAAGCAAGCCCACACACAGGTTGGGACGTAAACATTAATAATAGTGTGCACTTCATCATCCAATGAAAAGGACATGACCAGCAAATGACCATCGAGATATAAATTTTTTAAAAAATTTGAGACTATGGTCGCATGTATAAGCACCCCAAAATCAGTGACCAAAAAGAAAGGGAGGGGAGAATAACTTCATGGGGCGATACAGCCCCTTGTTGAGGGTATCCCTATCCCAAAATTTACCCCATTATTTTGAGGAAGATGCTAAATATGAATTTGAGGAGCTCACTTTTGATGTGAGCCACAATTGCATTAATGTGGCAAAAACCTCTCTTTTTAACCCTGATTATCATGAAACTCACCAGTGCATCAAGTCTTTCACTTGTGTGCCAGCTCTCATCGCTTTTTCTGAGCATCAACTTGCTTACTATGTTGAGGCGATGTACACCTCTGGCCTCAAAAACGAAGAAAACCTTTAACTATACCTCCTTATAACCCATGTTGTTGATTCTCCCACTCCAATGCTGTCCATGATGGTCTGCCAGTTAAAGCTGGCTCCGGACAAAAGTTTTCCAAAGCTTCCTCAATTTTCTGATATAGTTTTTTAGGCTGTTAGCTGAGGTGTCATATTAGAAAAAAAATTATTTCTAATAAACCCTTTGTTTGGCCCATTTGCAAATAAAGATAAATGGCGGCTTCCCCTTCTGGTTTAAGCACCACTAGTGCTAAAAAAAGAAAGGGAGGGGAGGAGCATGGTTTCCCATGTGTCCTCAGCACCGTGTGGACAGTGGGATTCCTGAATTGCCAGGATGTCCATAGGTAAATTATTTAAAAAAACTCAGTTTTCTAACTCAGGATGGCGAGGTCTTGAGTCCAGTGATGTTCAACGTCCATATAGTGAAGGAGACCCCCATTGCACCTAAGGTGTAATGGGAAGGTCCCTCTTGACCTTCCTGCATCATTTCTAAGCACTATTTTTTGCAAACGGGTTATCAGCGTCATGTATGTGCCCTTAAGGGTCGCCTTTGCTGTGGGTTTTATAACTGTTTTGGTGTTTTTTGACTCAGGTCAATTTTTTGCATTGAGGTGCTCCTGTAGTGCATCATCAAAGGTCGACAATAACACAGGAAGGGTTGGGTTGGAAGAACCAGTTTTGATTGGTGCTTGGAAACTTTTTGCGGGTGAATCTGACTCAAATACCTGGTCTGCATGTTGTTGGGCCAAATAGGTTGGTGAGCGTAATCTCAAGTTTCTTCAGCTGTGAATGACTTGATATCAGCTTTGGTCTGGGTGGTCAGGATTATGACGCTGCCATAGATGCTGCCTTGCCCACTGCTCTATGGGCCTATTTGTCCTTCTTGTGCTCTTGTAGGGACACAGGTTAGCCTTTATATAACCCCCTACACACCCCAAAAGTAGTTGGCATTAGTTTCAATGGCGGGCTTTTAATGGGATTCAGCGCTTCCCATTGCATCTGAGAGGATTTCATTCTAAGTGATGCCTTCTCTGGAAGGGCAAGTGTGGGCCTTATGGCCAAAAGCATGACAATAGATGCAGATAGTAGTGTGCTATCTACTGTAACGTGGATTGGGTGGGAGTCCTTCTTATTAATAAAGATAACTGCAGTGTGCAGGACTTGAGTTAAGTCTTCAGCAATGACAACAAATGGGGTGATCACTGCAATTGCTTTGCCTTTTAAGCTTTGGCATAAGCGTGAATCGCTGCATTTCAAAAGAATGCAGTTCCCCGTAACCTTTTAGTCCTTCTGAGAAATATTGTTTTAGTTCTTCACATCTCACCGTTGTGGGGAGAAAAGTCAAAAGTAACAAAAATTTAGTTAGATTTGGCCATTATATGCACTTTGTTATGACTACTGTTGATCATTCAAGAGATTGATCACCACGCGCACCTGTTCAGCTTTGTCTGCTGATTTTGCAGTTTCTAACTCTAGGTCTGACCAACCCTTGGTCATAGAATGAGGTGCTATCTACATGAAATTCAGGAAGCGTTTTGTAAATCACCACAGAATATCTCCCAGAGCGCCATTAAATTGATATAAAAAAATTCTAAAGCCCATGCTCTACTGATGACAGGGGCTGTGAATGCGCAGTTTTAATGTATTGGTTACATTTTGCTTGCCAAGCTAAGATCTCCGGCGAGATATTTACTCAATTTTCTTCATTTTGTCATAGCCACTGGTGTCACCAGGGCGTTTCCTAACTTTGGATGGTGCAAAAACTGACCCTGTGCCCTTTACAACGCTAGCCCAATCTTTACTCGATATTAAGTGCATACTTATCTCCTTGTAGAGATTAACTAACTTACCAGTCTTGAAGCAAATTGGTTGCAATAAGTGATTGCAAAGAGAAAGAAAAGTTTCCTTGAGAGACTAAAGAAATAAAGGACAAACTACGTAAGAAGACCAAAAAAGCTCAGATTTGAGAAGGATTGTTTTATAAACTTATCAATGTTTAATTGATCCCCTATGTTAGTCCTTATTATTGAATGGAAGCATTTATGATAGGACATAATGCAATTAGCCATGAAGCCATTAAGAAGACATACAAATGGCAGAAGACTCGGTATTTTTGGGTAGGATGTTAGAAACCATTTATGCAATCCTCAAGGCATGCCTCTTTTTCCAGAACCAGGATCAGCCTGGACCTCAATATCAAAATCAGATTGTGGCTCCTTCAGGACCTTTACACATTGTTTTATAGATGTAGTGATGCCTTTACCAACGGGGCTCATTGGCCATAACTATATACTGTTGGCCATAGACCATTTAACTAAATGAGTGGAAAACATTTTTGTGCTGGCTGCTACTGATAAAGCCATGACGATGTGTATATCAACACGTTTTAACCAAGCATGAGTGCCATCAAGTATTATTATCAGATATTGGTCTCAATTTAAAGTCAACGAAGTTGAGAGAGCTGACTTCAGTATCTAATACTAGTCATCATTTTATTGCTCCTTATAATCCTTCATCCAACAGAGCAGTTGAGCGTGCTAATGGAATTTTGGTTTCTATCATACAAACAATGGCAACTTCGGATCCTCTTTGTTGGTATCACTACCTTCTTAGCAATTTTATGGCTTATAAAATAGTATCATCAATATATCATGATGTCCTCCTTCCAGGATTTGTATGTGAGAGAACATAGATTGCCAAGTAGTGTACAACTGTACTAGACACCAATGTGCCAGATACCACTTAATTGTCCATGAGAGCTCTAGTGATTGAGATAATTTGGTTGCAGGCTCTTGCTATTGGAGGGATAATATCTTTAACCCCTAAACTAAACAATAAAATGCCAGACGACCTGTATTACACATATTTTAATTAGAAGATCCTTTTATGTCTTACCATCATCAACCAAGAGGTTGACCCAAAAAACAATATCACTTAGTCTATTCCATATCAAGTTATTCAAAATATCAACTCTGAATATTCCATTGATGAATTGGCCAATGGATATGTAGTTAATCGAGTTCATAATTGATTTCTTAGCCATATGTTCCTCTTTGGCAGGATCTTGAGGGGGAACTGTAAGACATCATGATAATAATGGAGATGAGATTGACTCTACTTTTAAGAAAATTCCCTCAGTGAGATAATTAATTGATGAAGGAGTCATTTTTACACTTGATCCATAATTTCCAGAGTATTCAGCTACCCCCAAAATACAGCTTCTGATGTAAATGGACAAACTAACTCTCCTCTAAAAAACATCTTAACTAACATCCCAACAGCATTTGATGAAAGATTCTGTATGAAATGAGCTTAGAATTCCATCTCTTTGACAAAAATCCAGAATATCTACAAATATAAGAAATTCTAAAAAAAGTAAAAATCATTTATCTTACTACGATCATTTTAACTTCTGTTGAGTGATTCTTCAAAAAATTACTTGTTGAATAATATCCTGTTTCTTGAAACTACAGCTTCAAACTTTTTATTTCTGATTTCTCAGCCAGTTGACTACTCTCCCATTGCCTTCAGAGATTCTAACACAGCCAGTTTATTAATTCCCATGTCCAGACCTGATGATAAATGTTGAGATCCTGCGCTCAGCCAGCTAAGCAAGGTTTCAAATCCCCTGATCGCACTGGTATCATTGGTGTTGCAGGCACTGGTGGCGAGATTGGCTTGTTTACTTCAATTATATTCTCTGGGCACAAATGCGTCTAACCTGGCTTCACTAATTGAAGCTTTCCGTTAACAAGCTCCACACTTGACCTTCCTCTGGATGTCGTTATGTCAGTATTCCACGCTAACTTTTATCCCAAGCCCGCTAACCATGCCATTTGGGACACATCGGACACAATGGACCAAGAGTGCATGAAGGTGACTTTATCAGTGACACACCACGCCAGGTGTCCCCTAGGGTGCAGCTCCTATATTTCTGTCATCATATCCTGTGAGGGTTGCCCTAAGTCCTTGTCCTACCCACACTCTTGGAATTCAAGTAAATGGGTTTAATGAAGGTGCAATGCTACTCATCCCCAAGGGTGGATCTTTGCCTGCTTTGGCTCCCGTAGGTGAGGCGCCTTTTACAACTGAGCAAATGGTCATCAATTCATTATTTCTCAGTTGACAGACGCCCGGCGTGAGGAATTCGTTAAGCAATACCCTGGTCTGGGTTCCAACTCACTGACCAAACTAGAACCCCACCTGATACCAATGACTATTACCACCAAGCCAAAAGAATTGGGGGCTTTTGCCAGTAAACAAGGTTTTGCTTTTTATTACCATTGGAAATACAGATGGGTGAACAATGAGTGTCATTTGAGGCCTTAGTTGACATGGGAGTGACGGAAAACTCTATGAGTTTGAAGCTGGCGCAGCAGCTTAAATTATACTTATATGTAGAGGCGTCAGTGCTGGGCGCTTTTTTTAGTACTAGTGGTTCCCAGCCCAATAGGGGGAGCTGCCACGCATCTAGGTGCTGGGCGCTTCATTTTCTACAATGTCGTCCTTTAATGTGTGACAGCTGGTAGCCTTCTTTGTACATAAGTTCAAAACTCTGTGATCAATGTGTGGTGTTAAACAATCTGGTAATTCTGGTTATTCTGGGTGGACTGGGTGCGGCGTCAGCTGGAGAAGATCCAGACTTGAACACAATGCCTTTTATAAATACCCAGGTGGGACGCGAGTTTCCCTATATTAACGCTCTTACTACAGCAAAGGGCCGTAGCTTCATAATGACGCTTGCTACTCCCATGAGCCTTCCTCTCAATTTTCCCCCAGCGTTGTCAGCATATCAGGATATAGTCAATTTGAAAAAGTGAAACATTTGCCACTGCAACTGAATGCAATTAAGTGTTCCGCTTGGCAGTAATCATGATTAGTATCAACTGCCTGTTGTATCCTTACACTGCAGAGGAGGACAAGGCTTTGGAAGTATGGTTGGACGATATGCTTAAGAAGGGGTGGGTATTTAAGGAAACGTCCTCTATTTCCTCACCTATTGTTTTTCTCAATATACCAATGGGAGGCTGCGGCCCTGCTTTGATTATGGTCATCCAAGTAATATCACAGTACATGATCTCTATCTCCATCACTTCAAGCAGACAATCAGTCAGGTATTTGCGAAACTCTAGTTATTTATAATTTGACCTCATAAGTGCCTTTAACCAAATTCAGAGTGGCTGAGGCCAGGAATGGCTTACTACCACTTAGACTAGGGAGGCATATCTCAGTTATATATAATGCTTTTCAGCCTAAAGAAATCTCCCGTCATGTCCCAGCATAACATTTTTAATGTGCTGTGGGACCTTAGATTCACCTGCGCAGTAACATATATTGATGATATCCTTATCCATTCTTCCACGCCTGAGCAACATGAGAAATACCTGGATGCATGCTGGCCGCTCTTCGCAAGGCGTGACTTTATTTCAAACCATCAAAGTGCAAGTTCTTCTGCAAAGAGGTTACCTTCTTGGGTAATCTAGTCTTGAAAGATGGTTATGCCATATCTCCAGCAAGCTTGAGGCTATTTTTGAATGGCCTACCCCCACCATTCAGAAGCAGTTGAGAACTTCTTGGGCACCATAATCTTCCTGAAAAAGTTCTCCCTGGCCCTTTTGCAGCTGGCCGTACCACTACATCCCCTGAGGGAAAAAATTGCCGTTCTGCTGGAAGGAGATGTGCCAATAGGCGTTTGAGGCTATCAATAAGGTGTTTTTGTTTTTCCAGTTCCTAGGAATGTTGAACCCTAAATCTGTTTATCATAGTGTGACGCCTCATCCGCTGTGGTAGGGCGGTTTCATTGCAGGAGCATGATGGTACTGGAACACTTGCTGGCTTATTTTTTCTGAAAGTTTGCCTCTTCCAAACAAGCCTGGGCCATCTAAGATAAGGAGTTGGCCTCGATGGCATGAGCTCAGACCCACTAGCAGTATCTTCTGCAAGGCACTCAGCATGAGTTAACTTTATGAATGAATCACCAAGTCCTCTTGTACTTTTGTAAGCCGCAAAAGTTGGCGCACCATTAATCATGAAAATATTTTGACCTTTGTTGCTTCTATTATAAGTACAAATTCGTGAAGGGAGTGTTATTTTGATTACTGACTTTCTGAGCCACAATCCTTCGCTGGACACAGCGAAGGAGGATGAGCAAGAGCTAATCAAGGGTATCCCACCAGACCATATTTTAGCTATTGCTCTTCCCACAATTTCAGTGGCATATTTTGGTTAAGACGCGCCCTTGGACTTTAGGTTTTAGTGGCCCAGATGGTTTTGTGTGGAGGGACTTAAGCTATTGGATCAGTTGGTAAACCCAATGCACAAGTGGTAACTTTATTCCTTGGTGGAGGGCCACATTCAGTTTAGGTCATGCCTGTGGATGCCGCCCCTCATCTGCAACATAGTTATCTGGTTGCACCACGACCCCTTGAAGTAGGGAACCCTGGAAACAAAAAAGTCTCAATCTAGTTAAGCGGACGTACACCTGACCAGGCCTGTCCAAGGATATACCAGCATTAAAGCACAATTTGCATGACAGGCACGTTGGCCAAGTCAGACTGGTTGAGAATAACTTGGGCTCTTTCATCCCATGCAGCAGGTGGAGAATCTGCGGACTTTGGTGTCCATTAACTTCATTGTCAAGCTTCCCAGCTCCAATGGTTTTACCAACTTTATGGTGGTAGTGAATCATTTCACTAAATTCTCCCTTTTCATTCCCTGCTCTTCTTCCATTACCTCTGAGGAGACGGCCAAGCTATTTATGCGCCATGTGTTCTATATGTTTGGCTTGCCACAACGTGATCATAAGCAACTGCAGGCCCCAGTTAAATGCGCTATTTTAAACAAACTCCTCATGTTATTGAAAATTACGTCATTATGTTCAACAATTTACCATCCTAAGTCATATGGCTGAATGGAGTAAGTCAATAAAGTTCTTGAGAAGTTTCTTCAGTTCTATGCCACGGCTGCTCAGGACACCTGGGAGACAATCTTCTACTTGCTTAGTTTAAATATAATAATGGAACACTTGCATCAATAGGGTTCTCGCTTATGAGTCAACACTGGGGTACAACCCTTTTTCTCAGTGGGGTCGTGTCTTCGTCCTGTGGTACTTGTTTTGGATGACTATGCTCAACATATCTGCGGCACTCACTATCTGGGTCAGGAACACCATACCAAGGCAATCAGCAACTATAAGTGTTTTGCGAACTAAAAAGTCTCCCAGTGCATGATATTACAGTGGGCTCACACATTATGCTGGATATGTGCCACTTGCATATGTAGGTGCCTTCCCAATAATTTGCTATTAAGTGATCCAGAACCCATCTGTTGGAGGCAGACCTGGGCAAAGGGACGTTTCATGTGAAGCATATGTCCCATTGGAAGCAAGATCCCGTTTTCCTCATGTTGCAATTGTCCATGTTTAAGGAGGCGAGTCCATTGGTGCCCAAGCTGATTGTGATCAAAGGGTCAAGGGTGGCTGATTTCATCGGCATCTTGGCTTTTCAGCTGTCAGCGAATTGGCTAATAAAAGTCAGACAAGGCTGTAGACATAGGTTCTTAATGAACTATGACAGCACCCAGAATTTCAGGGTCACAGCCATTCAAAACTCTGTTAATTGAGGATCTAGATGAAAGGCGAGCGAAGTACGCATTCAAAAACTTACCAAAGGACCCCAAAAGTATATTAAAAAAAGCTGTGAGGTCAACTGCAGGTCTAGCATAGGCAGCCCCAGGTAAAAAAAGGGTCTGGGAAGTCAACAATGTATCTGTTATTATAAGTTGATGGCCTTTGGCAATGTTAGCAGAGAGAGCAGAAACTTCATGAAGGAGTGTAGTCTGCATGGCGTGAAAGACTTGATAACCTAAAGTGGTGGTTACTATCAGAGCTGCAGAAAAAGGTTGTGCTTGGGCCCAGGAGGAAATTTGTAAGCCGCCGGAAGGGGTTCAAGTTAGGGGACCCATTGTAGTACATTTTTGGAAATTAGGGAATGAATAAATTTTTAAAGTTTAATTATATGATAGATTTTTATTTGTTTTAAGTAGACTTAAGAAACAACAAGCACTTGACCCAAACCTGGAAAACCCTTTTTGTATGTTTGGGGCGGTGGAAATTATGCTTCCGCAGAACCAAATTAGTATTAGTTGTCTTCTAAAAAACCGAAATGGATGTTTTTACTCCAGTTTAATTTAAAATTTAAATTTAGGTAATTAGGACCAAGCAACTTGTAATTTCAATTCCAAGTTGAATAGCCAAAAAACGGAAAAAGGTGGGGTGGAGGCCCAACTTTTTGAAAATAACATATTTGGACCCCAAATGGAGCTGATCCACAAAAGTGAAGACTGGCGCTGAGGACAGGCTCATAGGTGGGCCCAGGCTGCAAAAAATCAGTTTAATGGTTGCAGCTTGGGGTTGGTGGCAGTTGGGAGAGTTAAGGTCAGGAGTGTCTTAAGCTTAGTACTTATCTTACCCTCACTTCAACAGTCAAACCCTCCCCGGGACAATTTTGGGGGATGTGCACTATGGACAGGTGGGATTAGACTCAGTAGCAGGTGACTTGTTGGCTAGCACTTGGAGCTGGGTGGGCGTGGAGGTTTGGTGGCCTGGGCCCAACATCTCTGCTCCAAAAGTTAGGAAACCTCACAACAATGAGAGGAATCTTCTTGAGAGAAAGTCTGAATTGGGAGCAGGGTTACTGAGGCATGGCAACCTTACCACTTTGCAGGAAGGGCGAAGGCCCAGCTCACATCTATAGTATGATCAAAAACCCCCTCATCATAGAGCAGGAGGGCTCAAAGTTGCTACTTTCCCTTTTTAAAAAAAGGAGAACCTTCTAATCCAACTGTAGGGGCACCACCTCGATAAATACACTGTTGGTTGCGCCAATTAGTTTAATACATTGTGGTTTGGAAAGGTTTCCTGGCTTATGAAAGCAGTTGGTTCAGTGCCCAGGACTGCACAAATTGTTCTGAGCTGGTCGAATCCTTCCATGTGAACTACCCTGATGCTCCCCGCCCCAGAAGATCCCATGCTGATGGGAATCAAGCTCCTGAAAGCCCACATAAACATCGCCCTGGCCCAGCTCCCCGGTGTGATGCTCCTCCTCTTCAGGGAGAAAAAGATAATGTAAGTTCAGGGAGCATCCCTGACCTTAACCATGAGGCGTTCCCTAATCGCACAAAAAAGGTACTGAGAAAGGCAGTTATCACCCCTATCACCTAAGGAGATCTCGCCCATGTGATGGACAAACAGTGGGTAATGGTATAGCCTTTAGAGGGTTCCTCCTTTACTGCCCATGTAACCACAAAGAGCTTTTAAGTGGAATGGGGAAGTGTGTGTTGATGTCGTAGTAGGAAGAGGATGCAGGCCAAAGGGTAATGGTGAGAATGTCATTTAAGTACCAATAAGGGTCCACCAAAGGAAAAGAATCTTATGCAATTAGAGAAATAACTCCAATGGTAACTTTAAAATGAGTTGATAAGGCAAAAAAACTAGATGATTTGGGGGACTGAATCCAATGAAATCAAATGTGAAAAATCAATTTAATACCCAATGGTACAGGGCTCCGTGCTCTGGCCATATGCGCTTCCAGTTGCCTACCAAAAGAGCGATGCTGAGCCAAGCAAAGTATAGTGGGAGTAAAAGTTTAGTGGCTAAACTCAAGTGGGAGTTGGAGGGTAAATAGAAGGCTGATTCAGTGTCAAGTTAGTTTCAAGATTTTGTTCTGCTGAAATCAGTTAGATTTTTACCTCTTTCATTCAGTTCATTTTCACCTAATCCTAAGCCCCTAGGCCTTAATGCAACTGTCACTCAATGGTATTGTTGTCAGTCAATTATTTACCTTTAGTTTTTCAATAAGCTACCCTTTTAATAAACAAAAATTACTTTTATCAAATTTTTTAGATTTTTCCACCTCAAAAACCCCAAACCATGATTCATGGGTTGCGTCACAATTGGGCCCTAGTGCCATTCTCACTGCGCTTCTCTCCACCTTTGTCAAATGGAAGTATTGCATGCATGACCTAGAGGGGATATCCCAGTTTGCCTGCGCTCTCTGGCAGAAAGATGTGCTGATATTATTAGACCTATTAACTCCCCATTGGATGAGTTTTTGTGACCTCACCACCTGATCTATCACTAGTGGTCCCATGGTGAATACTGGCCTCTCCAATATACCTGTAGGAATCCATCTTATTGTTGCTCGCTGGTGCTTATGCTTCTGGACCCCACAAAGGTTTAATATAATAATTAAAAATAAGCACTACTATAAAAATTGGTATCTATGATTTTATTAGTAGCGCGGGGAAAACAAGGATAAAAAACCCACTTGATATCAGACCACTCAATATTTAAACTGTTTTGAGGGTCAGGGGGAATATGAGGATAGGTTCAGAATAGCTTGGACCAGTCTAATTTAGGAAATATGTTGAAGCAGCCTATCAAAGCTTGGGATACTAGCTTTATTTTGGCTGAATGATGGAAGGGGAATTATTATTGGCCAAAATGTACCTGTGGGATAACGATTTAATAAACTTCAGCCAATAGCCATTCAAGAAATTTATTGCACCTTGGGGGACCCCCGCCAAGCCTATAAAAGGGGGGCCCGAGTAGGTGCTTAGGAGGACCTGGTTGGGGCTAGGAGAGTGCCATCCAATGGTCGCCCTGGGGTCCATTGCGTGGTCAGAGTAGTCTGACTGCTCAATTTTTCATTTATTGCCCATGAAAGATTTGAAATGGTATTACCCAATTTGCAGGGTTCTACTGAGAATCAGCTAGGGTCTTTTGGCTGATATCCATAATTATATTTAACTCATGGGGGGTATTATCACAAACTTTAAATGTTTAACATTTTCCCTTTTTGGCAGACTTTGAACTAAAATAATCTTCTTTTGCAGCTGTGAGGAAAAATGTCCAACAATACCTGATGAGTTACCCATTTCCCAATCTTCTGGGCCCTAGGGGCCATTATTTGGTTGCTTGTTGGTTAATGGTTAAGGCGACCACCAGCTGTCATACTCTGTTTGCTTCCCTCCTGCCTATTTATCAAGTTGCTTAGACAGCAATGCTGATGGTCTTCTGGTTTGTCTTCTTGGTGCTCATGCACACTTTCAAGCCAGTCTCAATTTTACTTACCAGTTCCAAGACAGATATTTTTATTTAACTGAGGCAAGCTGACCAGAGGACAGGCATTACTGAGAGAAAGAAACAACATGAAACCCAAACAGGGTCAACTCCATCAAAGAAAGTTTTTCACCTCCAGATCGGGACTCATATTTTTCTGGTTATGTCATGGGTAAGGTTTTCGTGTTATTAGACCTACTAACCGCCAATAGATTCCTTTGGCTGGCACCCCAATTGATGTGCAAAAGGTGAGAATCAAACCCGCAACCTTCAGGTTAGTAGCTGTACGCCCTTACTGACTCGCTTTCACCCCCTCCATGATAATTAGCCCCTAGGAATTTTTTTGTAAATACTTGTGTCTGGAGGAATCCAGCTTGTTAGTGTCGCTGGTGTTTATGCCACTGGATCCCTCCAAAATTTTTAATAAAATTTAATAAATAAGCACTACTAAAAGCTTGGTTTTATGTTTTTATAGCAGAGCAAGGAAAGAAAGGAAAAAAGATCCCTTTCAATATTTGACCACTCATTATTTAACTATCTTGCGGGTAAAAGCAATTCAAGGATAAAATTGGAGCACTTGTTACCATCCAAATTAGAAAATATAGAAGTCTAGCCTATCAAAGCTCAGATTACTTGCTTCACTTAGGCTGAATGAGGGATGTGGAAGTATTATTGTCTTGAACTTACCCATGAGGTAACAACTTGATGACTTTCAGCTAATTCATATTTGAAAAATCTTTTGCACCTTGGGGGACCCCCACCACGCCTATAAAAGGAGGTGGTCCCCTTGTAGGTGCTTTAAAGGACATGGTTTTGGCTGTGTGAGTGCCACCAAATAGATGCCCCTTGGTCCGCCGCGCGGTCAGAGAAAACTTACTGCTCAATCTCATGTTTATTGCACAAGAATAATCCAAAATTGTATTACCCCAAATGACAGGGTTCCACCAATAACTGACCAAGTCTTTTGGCCAATACTATCATTAGTATCATTGAAATCATTTAATTTAGTATTGCAAACTTGTAAATGGCCAGCATTTCCCCTTTTCGGCTAAATTTGACCTAAAACATACTTATTTTACACCTATGAGGGCAAATGTCCAACATCACACCCTCAAGAATGATGGGTAGAGAATAGGGCTGTAGGAAACAGCCATGTACGTGATTAATGGTAATACCTGGAGCTAAAGATTTTTATAGTACTAATTTCCTCTCTTGTAAGTGATGGTGAAAAGACCATCCCAAATCAATACAAGCTTACCTCTTCTAGGAGTGAAGCAGTTATGGTAGTATAATACCATATGCAATACTTACAATGTAGGCAGGGGGTTCAGAGCTCATTGGCAGCCTGCCCTTCTTTCTTCACCGTTTTTGCTAAATTAGTCAAAGCCTCAGATTGGAGTTGGATGATGTGCTGAGCCAAACTTCACATGACTTTCTCAGTTTCCTCAATTCTAGAGGCAAATACATCTTAAACTAAGAGGGCAGGTATTCCTTGTTTCTGCCCATACAAGACACGGAATGGGGACATTTTCAAGATCTGATAATAACTGTCAGACATTGCTCTCTATCTTTCAAAAAAATATGTTTTTGTTCAGAATCAGCCTGAAAGGGAAAATGTCAGACATTTACAAGTTCAGAATACTCAAGATATCAATTTTAATATCAATAATGATTTCCTCAGCCAAAAGACCCTAGCCAATTCTTGGTGGAACCCCACAAATTAGGGCAACAATTTTTAAAATACTTTTTGGACAAATACCACCATGTCAGGAAATCTGAATCCACCAACCTCATGATTTATTCTGGGGTGCTCATTGTGGGTTTTCCCCCTGCCCCATCGAGTCCCAATTAAGAAGTTACAAGGGGACCACCCCCTTTTATAGGCGTGACAGGGGTTTCCCAAGGCATAATATTTTTAGCAAAAGGAGATTGGCTATTCTAAAATAAGTCATTCCCCATGGGTACATCTTGCCCCAAAATAATCTTCCACTCGTCACTCAGCCTAAGTGAAAAAATTTTTACCAAGCTTTGATAGGCTAATTTCACATCTTCCATATTATAATAGTCTAAGCTATTCTGAATTTAATATTGTATTTCCCTCGAGCTTTGCTACAGTTAAATACTGAATGATAAGTGTGGTTAGCTGAGCGGGTAAAACTGCTTCCGCCCCTAGTGCAGGTTTTGAGTTCGAAACTTGTACTGGCTAGAAAACATTCTCGGTGTGGTATATTTGTCCCAAGGTCGACCCACCTCAAATATTTTTTTTAAATACTGAATAATCCAAGATTGAGGGTTACATTTTTATTATATCCCTAGCTGAGCTAATAAAACTTTAAAAAACCCTCATTTATGAAGTTTTTGAAGTTTAATAATTTTTATTATAATTTAGGTGTCTTCCCTAATTGTTGGATTATGGTAGACTAAGCATCAAGCGAGCATCTTCTGCAAGCTAAATCCAACAAGTGGTGCTCACTACAGGGGCATCTGTATTCCACCAAAATGACATTATTCCAGAACCAAAGCTTGCTGCTTTGGAAAACTAACTAGCCAGTGCTTTGGCTCGCCTCATAAAGCTTGAGCAGCACTTTCCAAAAGTCCATTATTTGCCCTCCCCTAACTTTCTTAAACCTTTGTTTAAAGACAAGTTTACACCTGGTGAGGGCTTATCGCCTCCTTCCTTTATATTTACGAATCTGCAATGGAAGGAGCGACTGACCTTCAAAAAACCAAGTTTATCCTCCCCTTCTTAAGTTGGATGGCTCAGAAGATCATGGTTCCTCAAATAGCCACACTTATCACCTGAACGGAGATCAAACAAGCGTTGATTGATTAGATTGGTTCTAAGAAGTTTGCAACGGCAAAAACAGGCCTTTATGTGCCTTAGCCTGCAAGAGGGAGAATCGATCCCCTCATTTGTTGAGAGATTCTATAACAAAGCTCAACCTTTGTTGCTGGCCAAAATGCTTCCCTTAGATGATGCTATTGCTGCTATCATGGCTAGCTTAACGTCTTATCCCTCTTTAAATTTTAAATTTATTGCGGGGAAGGCTGACCATGGGATGGACACTTCCAAATATGACTCAGGAAAGATAAACTTAGTATCAGGGGGGCACCCCAGAGAAATGATGCTAACTCTTGTTGCCAGCAGGAACGCCACTTATGGGGAGGGGAAGGGAACGTGTGAAGGGGCCGTAGCCACTATTGAGCACGTGTGGAGGAAGGGGTCTGATTTGATGAACCAGACTGGGAACCAGGAGGAGACCAGCTGTCAGCGACGTGGTGGGAGATATCCAAACATCCACGCTTGAAAGTGGTCCACCAAATGAGACCAGAATCTGTGAAAACTTCTGGGAGGGTGGGGATGGAGCCAGCGATGGCATCCATGACAATCGTGTGGATAGTCCACATGGCAATTGCAACCACCAGAGCATGGAGGGAGGGTGGAAGGGGGAGGCCATTGATGAAGCAAACATATCTCTTGACAGACTGAAGGGATGCGTTTGATCCTGGCCTAGCAGACGTTGGACTTCGCGCCATATCACTTTAGAGGTGGGGCACATCTCCAGGCGGTGGAACAGCGTTCCATACTGGCCACACACGACACAGGATGAGTGTAAAGCGTTAGAGCGCTCAGCTGTATGATACACCCGCCTCAGGCAGCGCCACACATGGGAGCGGACTTGAGGCTGCAACAGAGGATGGTGTGCGTATTTCCAGATAGTCTTTTGGGTCTCAGTGGAATAAGGGATGTCCATCATGTCCAGGTAGTCCACCCTGGATAGGACTTGGGGTCGAATGGGGATCACGCCATCATAGATGGGTAGCCCCTGTACCTCTTGTGTGAACTGAGGAGAGGGGCGGCCTCTTCAGGTTGTATGTCCACTAATACGAATTCTCCACTCTGCGCTTCGCATGGAGAGTAGGATTCGTTTGTAGTGGGTTTTAGTCCCGTGAGGACCTGTGGCTGATGTGTGTGATGCGAGGTATTTCATCAGGGAGTGGGGGTTTGATGGATTGTTGAGGCCCAAGGATTGAAAGAAGTTGGAGCGGGCCGCGCGGGACCAGTGTTGGGATGGGAGTGTAGGAGCAGTGATGGCCGCGATCCAGGTGCCCAGGATCTTGGCAGCATGGGCTTTGAAGTCAAGCAGGCCCATGCCACCTTGATGATGAGGGCCAAACATGACCTCTAGCCGTACTGGTGGAGGGCGGCCTGACCAAAGCCATGCTTGCAGCAAAGCATACAGGGATTTGAAAGAGCTTGGGGAGAAGGGGATGGCGTGGGCTCCGAACCAGACTTTGGATAGGAGCATAGAGTTGGCAAGAATAACCCTGCCAGTGAGGGTAGTAGGGTGGGCTCTGAGAGAGGCGATTCGCTTCGTCACGTTGTCCAGTATATGGCACTACATTACTGCTGACGCATATCCGCCTGCCTCCATCCACATGCCCAGATGGCGCACTGGTCCTATGGTAGGATGTGGCACGAAGGGGAGCACCAGTGGAGCGGTGTTTGTTGAGTTAGTAAGGCGTGGACGTGGGCGAGCAGATGGGCCGGGTTGGGAACTACTTGCTGGGGCCCAGCAGTTCTGGAACTGACCAAGGAGGATGATTTCAGTTTTAGAGGCGTTCAGTACCATGTTGCTTACCCGGGAATATTCCTGGATGAGGGCTTCAAGCGCGCGTGCATCTTTGTTATTAGACACCCCCACCACGCAATCATCTGCAAATGTCATCATCTTGACTGGAGTTTGGCCTGGCACATGGAACCCAGTGAGGTGGGCATTCACATTTCGCAGTAGTGGGTCAAGGCTGAAGTTGTATAAGAGTGGGCTGAGGGGGTCCCCTTGTCGCAGGCCCCTTTGAGGGCGGACTACTTCCATTAGAAGCCTGGGCCATGCACTGCCATTGTCGCAGATTCCGTGAGCAGCATCACCCAGTTTATGAAGCGGGGGGTAGGCGGAATTGATGGAGGCAGGCCCTAAGGTATTCCCAGTTTACTCTATCATAGGCCTTTTGTTGGTCCAAGAATACAAGTGCCCCAGAGGCTGTGGACTGACACACATTAGCCACAGAGTGCACGTTATCCCAAATTGACCTTCTGGGGATGAAACTGAATTGTTCTGGGGAGATGGTGGCAGATGCTACAGTCCCTAAACGGTTAGCCATGATTTTGTTAAAATTTTGGTGTCTGTGTTTGTTAGAGAAATGGGGCGCCAGTTGGCTAAGTCAAGCTTATCCCCTTTCTTGAAGAGTGTGACAGTAAAGGCCTCATGTCCTCCTGGTAGGAGGCGCATTTCCAACAGGCTTTGGTTGAGTGAGGCTAGCAGCAATGGGGATATATATTTGAAATATCTTTTGTAGAACTCATATGGAATGCCATCTGGGCCTGGGCATTTTCAGAATGGCGCACCGCAAATGGCTGTCCATAATTTGTTTGGAGTAATTAAATTCATATTCTCTGAGTATCGGAAAATGGTGCAGATATGAGCTCAGTTGAGAAATTCCGCCATTTCAGCCAGCTGAATTGGTTTGGCTCGGTATAACTTGGAGTAATATTTTTGCATCTCGATTGCCACTTCAGCCAGTGTGTCCGAAATGGAATTATCCAATATTCGCACCTGTGTGCAGGCCACACTCTGGCATGG
Organism: Massospora cicadina; assembly: GCA_022478985.1. Lineage (NCBI taxonomy): Eukaryota > Fungi > Entomophthoromycota > Entomophthoromycetes > Entomophthorales > Entomophthoraceae > Massospora > Massospora cicadina. The sequence goes on along the minus strand of JAKSZP010006616.1, from coordinate 214,970 downwards.
TGCGAAAAGTTTTTTAAAGAAGTATGTGGTGCACTTGTCGCTTTTAGTGATGTGTGTGGCCCTGTATTGGACACAAACTCGATGTTTGTGTTGCCTTTCAAGTGCGTTGAGGTGGGCGGCTGCCTCCGCCCACTTCTGGCCCCATGCAGGGCTGTATCCTGTGGCTGGAATGTTGGACTCCAAGTAAGCCAATTCTGCCAGTGTGCACAAGATAACCGCTGATGTGGCTCATGAACATCTGGAGGAGAGATGGCGATAGTGGCGGATGGTGTTCTCTTTAAAAGTTGCCCATGTGGAAATGGGGTCCACGCAAAGTGGTGCAACAAATGATTTTGCCAAAGTTGCTGATTCCACCCATGTGGAAAATCCTGGTGACGCGAGTTCAGGGGGGCGGATTTTTCACCAATGTGGGGCCTTTGCAACTGTGATGGGTAAGTGGTATGTTATCAAGACCAGTTGGTGGTCGGAGAATTCCATTTTTGTTGTTTTGAAGTGGGAGATGTGGGGTTGGAATTTCGCTGGTGTTAGAATAAGGTCGATGCGGGTCATGGACCTTAATTGGCCATTGTGGACGTGGGGACGCATTATGTTTTTGAGCAGTGGGGCATGTCATGGTAGCGCATCCATTAACCCAAAGGTGGCTTTTAGAACGCGTAGTTCTATGTGACCCTGTGGGGCGTGGGGTGAGGGCGGCCACCGGTCTATTGGTGAGGTTAGCCAACAGTTCATATCGCCAACTAGGAAAGAATTGGGGGGTAGCGGGAGGTATTTGACCAACAAGAAAAATTCGCGCCGCTCATGTGCACCATTTGGGGCGTAGATGTTGATGATTGTGTGTGCAACGTCAGCCCACGAGAAGGTGACAATGAGCACTCAGCCATTTAGGAATGTTTCTGAGGATGTGAATTTGAAAAAATTATTTTTCTGAATTAGCACCCCACAGTGCTTTGACCAAAAAGATAGGGATGGGAGGAGCATTGTTTTCCAAGCTTCCTTGGAACCTCATGGACAGTGGTACTCCTGGATGGCTAGGATATCCACGGGTAAATTGTTTTGTAAAAAACTTAGTTTCCTAGCCTGGGATGGGGAGGCCTTGAGTCCAGCGATATTCAGCATCCCTAGAGTGAAGGTTTCCCCATCGCACCTTAGGTGTGAGGGGGTGGGCCCCCAGGCCCACCAGCCTCTTCAAGGTCCCCACGGGATTTCACAGCAGTGCGGGTGTTAGCAGCAACACTATCGGGGTTTTTGTTAATTTTTGCAGAAAGATTCGCGTTGGCTTTGGCCTTCGCTTTTTGTTTTCCCGACGTCAGACGAATTTTTTGCAGTGCGGATAAGTTCAGTGTACCGTCAAGCGGGGCAAAAAATTTTTTTTTCAGTTGGGATAGGTCCCATGTCAGTTTCAACCAGAGTTTGGGTGCAGCGATTGGGTGAGATTGAATCTCCCATCGGATCCTCAGATTGAGTGGCCCACTCAGCATGGGCCTCCCAATCTGATTGGGTGATGGATTCCTGAGTCGCTTCTGCCACGAAGGTCTCCATGTACTCCTGGCGTTGTGAGTGTGGGATGGTGGTGGTGGCCTTGGCCGCTTCCTTGGCCGCGGCCCTATGGGCCTGCTTGGCCTTCTTCCACTCCTGTGGGGAGATGGGCTTTACCAATAGGTAGCAGCCTTGTGCTCCCCACGGGAAAGCCTCCTCGGTGCTTGCAGTTGGTTTGTAGTGTGCCTCTCCACTGGCCATGGCCGCCGAGGGGTGCTCTTGGAATGTGACGCCCTCCTTGATGGGGCATGCGTGCGCCTTATGGCCGAATGCATCACAGTGGGTGCAAATGGGGGGCGCGCTGTCCACGGTTACCCAGAATGGGTGGGTGGTATGCCCTGCGATGTCAATAAAGGTGGAGTGTGGGATCTGGGTTAGGTCCTTTGCGATCTCCTCAGTTGGGGTCAGAACTGCAATGGCTTTGCCAGTGCACAGGTGTGGCATCAGCGTGAAATGTTGCATTTCAAAAGATTGTATTTCGCTATATATGGCGAGACCATCTTTCAGGTGTTGCTCCAAAATATCACGTTTTACTGTAGAAGGCAAAAAGTCAAACATGAGGAAAATTTGGTTTGATTTTGTCCATCTGGTGCATTTGGTTTTGACGACCCATTGCCCTTCGGGGAGGTCAACCACTATGCATACCGCTGCAGCCTCATCTGCTGCTATTTTGCTTTTGAAACCTAGGTCCAGCCAACTGCGTGACATGGAGTGAGGTGCAACGTACACCGCGGTTGGGAAAATTTTGTGTACATCTTTACAAAATTTTCCCCATAAGGCCGTTTTTTGGATGTCCAGATACACACGGACTCCAAATTCCACTGACAAAAGTGGCTGGGAGTGTGGCGTGTTGATGTAATGGTTGCATCGTGCTTGCCACGCGAGTATCTCCGGGGAAATTGTGACCACCAGTTTTTGAGATTTTTTTCTATTCCGCCAGATTCTCTGGGGCGTTTTTGAACGTTAGAGGCCGCAGGCCTTCCGCCTGCTCCTCTTGCCTTGCTTGCCCAACTGCTCCCAGACATGGGCGCAGACTAATCTCCTCTGTGAGATTATCAAACTAGATTTAGTCTTGAATTGAATAGGTTGCAAAAGTGTTTGCAACGAGAAAGAAAAAGTTGTCTTATCCCTCTTTAGCAATGCATAGTTCTGCTATTAAGCACTCCTTCAAAACGGTACGAGATTTTAAGAGGCACTACTAGCAGTGGCTGACTTCTATGAACCTGAAATTCTGAAAAAAGCTTCAAAGCGAGAATCAAAACTGACCCCTACTGCCTCTTCTATGGCTGTATCCCTCTGGAAACCAGCTGCTGCAGAGCTGCAACGACAAATTACTCCTCCACAATTTGGGGATGGCCAGAAAATATTGGCAGTAAAGGGACAGCGCTCCCCTTCAGCTTCAAGTTCAATAGCTCAGATGGTGAAGTCAATTATTGTTTCGCCTGTTCTACCTCATGGTGAACAGTATAATAAGGTTGAAAAAGTCCCACATCTGGCTAAGTTGCAGCCTCAAACTAACTCCACCTCAACTCTAACTGCCTAGTTCAAAACCTGCATTTATGGGACAGCCCAAGCTGGTTACTTATAAGGCAAAAATCGAAGTCATTGCACTTCTAACGCCTCTCCCACAAGCTGGTAAAGCTACAGTGATCCCTCCAGAAGGTAAAAGGGTAGATTAGAGTGACAAAGCCCTCTCTTCTGAGGTGATTAAGCCAGTTTCTCATCCCACTCATAGTAACTCGTTGAGATGCATTGACAAAAATTCAGATGACGAGTCTGAAAGGGGTGCGAAAGATTCAAGCTATTATGATTTGGGGCCCTAATGGAAGTACAGGTTCCATATAGTTTGAGTCTGGAGAGAATTGATATCTCCATAATACCATGACGAAGCTATCTGCAACAGTTGTTAAGGGTTTCAGAGGTGATTAATACTGCTAGTGATGCTGACCAGCTTATTGGGACAGTGATCTGATCCACCCAGCAGGTTCATACCTATAATATATTAAAAACTACTACCCTGCGATGGCTCAATGCCTTGATTCCACTCTCTTGTTGAAGGAGGTTTTCACCCTTCCTCCTACTTTTGGTAACACAATAACCAAGGTAGAGGTTGTAGGTTGGGACCATCTAGTACTAAAAAAGGTAGAGGTTGTTATCATCAAGGTGCATGTTCTAGATGTTTTTGATACGGGTGCTCCAGTAAATGTGGTCTCCTCAAAGCTCATTCAAAGAAATTAAGTTTGCGCCTGATCTGGATTATTCACAAGAGTTCGGAACTGAAGGTCCTAACAATATGCGAGCTATTGAAGCCTACTCTTCTTTACCCATATGGATTGGGAAAAACCTACTGGCTGCCCCCATTGTGGCATTAACCAACAATGTATATGACCTACTTATTGGCACTCAATTCATGATAGAATATGATGGAATTATTATTATGAAATAGAGATTTCTCGCCCTTTTTAAATTTCAAAGTTCCCCTTATTTTCTAAACGATGAGCCTAAAAAATGGAATATACATGTGTAGTTGATTATCCTTCATCTGACCTCATGCTTACTTATACCACATCTGGAAGAAACACAAAAAGGCTGCTTATTCTGTAATTGCTTCAGAGGGCATTTCAATGTATGTGTTAGAAGAGGTAGTAGTTAATGCAGGTTAACAGAAGGTGATAGACACCAAAAAAACTACGCAAATCCCACGCAACTACCTCCTGCACTAACAAGAATTAATGGAATAAGCCCTTTGGAACCTTGGGTATTGCCAGTTATCCTAGAGCCTGCCTACCAGCGACCTATCAATATTCTGCTTGGAAATCTCACTAACAAAGAATGGTTGGTAAGAAGCATCAGGAGGTTAAGTAAAGTCTTGTTGATTCATATTGAAGACATCCACCAAGTCCATTATATTGGGTCTATGCTGGATATGGGACTACCCACTGACCGAATGATATGAGCTTTTCCTAACGTTTAAATTTCTGATGAGCTACCTCCCGCTGGGCTTAATAAAGTTCATTATTTACTGGATATTTATAGTGACCTTTACTCCAACCTGATACTGACTATGGGCATATGAAGGGCTGGTGCCACTCCATTGATATTAGTGATGCCAAGCCTGTTTGATTCAAGCCTTATTGGAAACCAAAGTTGAGGAGCTCCAGATAGGGATGGAGCTCAAACAGTTACTGGACGCGGGGCTACTGATGCCTTCTCAAAGTCCATGGTCATCTCCACTAATGCTAATACAAAGAAGAATGGCGGACATCAAGTAATTATGGACTACCAAAAGCTGAACAACCTCACCTAAAAGGACAGCTACCCAATCCCAGAAATAATGACGCTCTAGCCCAAATCTCTGGGTCTAAATTCATTTCCGCCATGGGCTTGGCTAGAGGATACTGGCAAAAGGACATTTCTCACAAGACCAGAAAAAGTGTGCGCTTATCTGCAGCGAGGGTCTCTTCCAATCTACCCACTTAGCATAAGGGTTATGCAATGCGCCCGCCTCTTTCCAGCGAGCCATGGACCACATCTTGCAGGATCTGAAGCTTAGTTGCATAATTGTATATCTTGACAATATCACCTTCTTTTCTCAAATCTTCAATGAACACCTTTCACATTTTAAGGAAGTTCTTACAACTGTTGCAGGCCCCCACATTAAGCTGAAGCCCTCCAATTGTACATTCTTCTTAAAGAAGTTGGACTTCCTTGGCCACGCCATCTCCTCAGATGGAATCCAGCCTCTCAAAGATAAGGTTGAGGCGAAATCCAATATGCCTGCTCCCAAAACCCTTCATAATGTTCAAGTGTTTTTGGGTATGATGGGGTATTATCATCAATTCATCCCCAATTTGCTCAGCTTAGTGAGCCCCTCTTATGAATTTCAACTAAAAACACCCCTTTTCATTGGGGAGCGGAACAACAAGCTGCTTTTGAAACGCTAAAAAAGCTGCTGAAGCAACGGCCCATCTTGCGCCACCCTGGTTATAGTAAAACATTTAAGCTATTTACTGATTCTTTCTATTATGCTGTTGGAGCTATTTTGGCCCAACTGGATGAGAATGGGGCTGATCACCCCGTTTCTCATCTCAGCAAGATGCTCTATAAGGCAGAACGCAGCAATAGCGTCACTGAGATGGAATGCCTGGCTGCCTTTCTTGCTGTATAACATTACCGCCCTTTATTATTTGGGACTTCACTTAAAGTGGTTACATACCACGCCTCTTTAATAATGTTACAAAATATTAATGATCCCACTGGGCGGTTGGAACGCTGGGCTTTAAAGATCCAGCACTATGATATGACCATTGTACACTGAGCTGGGACGAGCCACATGAATGTTGATGGGTTGACTCAGCTGCCCATCCTTCACTTAGATAATAGTGAAGCAGAACGGCAACATGATCTCCCAATGACCCCTGATACTTGGGATTATGAGGACGAACCAGTCCAATAATTGCTAGCTCAACATTCTCATAACACGAAGGTGGATAATGGACATTTATATAAGAAAGTAGGGGTGAACTGGTTTCCCTACCTCCAAGCCTCAAAGCGAGTACCTGTCATTCTGGAGTCTCATGCCCTCCTATGGCATAGCGGAGTACGGAAAGCCTATAAATGGGTAAAAGAATGCTATCATTTTGGAGGGAATCATGGAGACCATCGTCAAAGTCTTGGATGATTGTTTGACCTGCAAAAAGCAATCCAGCTTTAAAAACCAATTATCAATATAAACCTACCACCCCCCAACAGCCCTTCCACACAATAAAATTCGATGTGGTTGACCCTAAACCTCAAACTATGGGTGGAAATCAATATATATTGATAGGGATTTATCACTTTGCTAAATGGGTCAAGGCAGTGGCTATCTCTGCTCAGACGGCAAAAGCCACTGCCACTATCCTCCACAAGTATATCTTTACCCAATAAGGTTGCCCTCTTGTTTTTCTTTGTGATAATGGAAAAACTTAACCTCTGAGTGGTGAAAATTCTCGCGACTTCCATGGCCACCCAATAGATTTTTCTCTGCCCTTTACAAACTTTTGACCAATGGTATCATGGAAAGAGAAAATGGGACACTGGTTCCTATATTGCTATAAATAGCCACTTCAGACCCCCTTCACTGGGATCAGTACCTACCAAGTGCCCTCATGGCTACCGCATCAGCTATCACCAGATTCAAAAAATGTCGCCTTTCTGAGTTTTGTATGGGTGAGAACCAGGGGCTTCAGCTTTACTAGCAAAAATATCTCCCTGATAAGACTGATCCTGAGCAAGCTGTGAAGAAGTTAGCCCAGCACATCACACAGTTGCAATCAGAAGCTATGACTAACTTATCCAAGACAATCACAAAAGAGGGTCAAGCCACTAATAAGCTCTGGGACCCTCTTCCTTCCTTCCTTCCAAGTATCCAATTTGATGCTTTACTATCACAATTGTATCACCTCTAGAAAGGAGAAATTAGGGTCTATCTGGGAAGGCCCTTTTGTAGTCATCTACAAGCGAGAAGAGGAGTATTCCACCAAGCCCCATGCTACTGGAGTTACCATTAATTGGGTACATGGCTGTTTCCTACGCCCCTATTCACCCCAACATCCTTGAGGGGGTTGATGTTGGACATTTGCCCTCCAGACTTCAAATAAGAATGTTTTGGTGAAAAATTGGCCAGAAAGGGAAAACATCAGACATTTACAAGTCCGCAATACTCAAGATATTTATTTAATATTAATAATGCTTTCTTCAGACAAAAGACCCTGGTCAATTCTAGGTGGAACCCATGAATCAGGGCAACACTTTTACAAATACTATTTGGGCACATACCATCAAGTTGAGAAATCTGATTCTACAAACCTTGCGGCCTATTATGGGGCGCCCATCGAAGGGTTTGCCCCAAGACCCATCTTATCCCATTTAAGCACAAATTTGGGGACCACCCCTTTTATAGGCGTGGTTGGTGTCCCCCAAGGCGCAATATTTTTAGTGAAAGGGGATTGGCTAAACTATACCAAGTCATTACCCCAAGGGTACATCTTGCCCCAAAATAATCCCCCATTCATCGCTCAGCTTAAGTGAAACAAGTTTACCAAGCTTTGATAGGCTAATTTCACATATCTTCTATATTGAAATAGTCTAAGCTATTCTGAACTTATTATTGTATTTCCCTCAAGCCTTGCTACAGTTAAATACTGAATGATCCGAGACTGAGGGTTACGTTTTATTCCCAAATCCCTAGCTGGGCTAATAAAACTTTAAAAACCAAATTTCTGAATTTTTTAAAGTTTAAGATCTCTTATTATAATTGAGGTATCAACCCTTTATTGTTGGATTTTGGTAGACTAAGCACCAAGCGAGCATCTTCAGCACCCAAAATCTAACAACAACTGATTCAGTAAGCCATAAGGGCACTGGGTAAGAATTGATCACATTGAAGTGGATCAGAAGAGGCCATTTTGTGTAGGATGAATAACAAGGTTCCGTTGGCTTTATACAGTCCCATTGGTAGATGTATTGTACAGAGCTGAGAAAAGTTGTTAAGACCCCATAGATGTGGCCAGGATCTTTACTTTTCTGGAGGTGAAGTTATTAACATTATTGCAGAGTAGTACTTGAGTAAAGCTAATTCTAGAGAAAATATTTTGATGAAAAAGGTGGCTGTGGCCTTAGCCGTTTGTGCAGGGATAGCCACGGCTTCAACCCACACATTGAATTGGTCAATAGCTACTAGTATAAATGTGTTCCCACTAATCGTCTAAGGAGGGGATCTACTACATCTAGGCTGATGAATTGGAATGATTGTTGATGGTTAGTTGGTTAATACTGATAACTATTTTTGAAACCAGATTGCTTCTTACACGTAAGACAGGCTTCCAAGACGTCAACAATATATTCCATCATTACATCCCAATAAAACCGATCCTTAATACACTCATAAGTTTTCTTTGCCCCTCCATGACCTAGAGTGGAGTGAGCTTCTAGGATAGCAGGTACGCGTTTCAAGGGCCAAAGATAAGGCAGCCATTTTTCCCCCATCTGCTTATACAAGTTCCCATACTCCACTTTGGTGTTACAGGTTTACCGGGCTAACATCTTCTTTACAAGCTCATCTTCACCCTATCTTTCATTGGGATTTATTTAGAGATCATGTAACTTCTCCACCTCACTATTATCTAAGTGAAGGACTGGTAGCTGAGTTACCCATCACCATTTATATGATGGGTTCCACAACGGTGTTTGATCTTCATGTCATAAGGCTGGAGCTTTAAAGCCCAGCGAGCTAACCGACCAGTAGGATCTTTCATGTTCTGTAACATTTTAAGGATGCATGGTCAGTAACAACAGCGAAGGTAGTTCCATATAGGAAAAAAGGAGGTAGTGCTTTGCAGCTAGCAAAACAGAAATGCACTCCTTTTCATTACACTGTAGTTGCTTTCCCCCTTTGACAACATCTTACTAAAATAGGAAATCTGATGATCTACACCTTTTTCATCCAAATGAGCTAAAATGGCCACAACATAATAGTCCAAGGCATCAATGAATATAAATGAAGGCTTTAGTATAATCTTGGTGCCGTAGGATAGGGCGTTGTTGCAGCAATTGCTTCAGCGTCTCAAAAAAAGCCTTCTGTTGCGCACCCCACTGAAAAGGAGTTTTCTTGGTCAATAGGCGGGCAAGAGGCTCGCTGAGCTGGTTAAACTTAGGGATGAACAGATAATAATATCCCATCATCCCTGAAATACCTGAATTTCCCTCAAAATTTTTAGGGGGAGGCATCTTTGAGATCAAATTAACCTTATCTTGGATTGGTTGAATTCCCTTTTGAGAAATGGAATGGCTGAGGAAATCCAGTTTTTATAAAAGTACACTTTAAGGGCTTTAAATTGATATTTTAATTAAGTGGTCATTGAAACACCTCCTTCAGGTGATCAAGATTTTCGTTGAAACTTTTTGAGAATACTGTGATGCCATAAAGTAGACTATGATTCAACTTAACTAAAAGTTTTGCATAATATGGTCCATTGCACACTTGAAAAGTTGCAGGTGCGTTTCACAACCCTTAAGGTAATTAGGTTGGTTAGAGATCCTCACTACAAATGAAAGCACATTTCTCCTGGTCTTTAGGGGAAAGGTCCATTTGCCAATAGCCGCAAGCTAAGCCTATGGCAGAAAAGAAGTTAGAGCTAGAGAGTTGGGCCAGGGCGTCATCAATGCAAGGGAGACAATAAATATTCTTTTTCATGAGGTATTTAACTTGCGGTAGTCCATACCATCTAATGATTTCTGTTTTTCTTTTTATTAGCAAGATGGGGGGAAGACCAAGGGCTATGTAAAGGAACTGTAACCCCGCGTATAGTAACTGCTGAAGCACTGTCCTAATATGCTGTTTTTACTTTTTTGTGGTAAGGTTATGACCAAATGGGATGGCCATCACCCATATCAATGGAGTGACATCAACCCTTCATGTGTCCATAGTCATTATCTGTCTTGGAGAATATATCAGTATAGTCGTCTAGAAGAGTATGAACGTTTTCTGACTCATCTGGGTCAGCTCATATGAGAAATGGACGTTGGGAAAGGTACATACAGGTTATCCGTTGGTAGACCCATATCCATCATTGAGCCAATGGAGTAAATTTGTTCAAAGTTCTCTACAGTGACTAACATCCCCTGCCAATCTCCTGGTGTTTTTTTACAAAGAAGTAATTTGAGGTGAGGTTCCCCAACATCATAATAATAAGACTTTGGTAAGGTGGGTCAAATTTGCCAAGCAATACCTGAGGCTCAAAGGGTTTAACACCCTCAATACTTATGAGGTGCAACAGACATTGGGCTGGGATTTGAAGCGTGACTTTTGTGTCAACCACTCGTTGTTCAACAGGCTTAATCAAAAAAACGTCTGCAGCATAAAAATGGATACCTTCCCTAGTATCAATTGAACTATGAAATTTCTTTGTGTTGCGCTTATAAGTGGTATAAGATAAAGGTATAGCTGAGAGGGGTATTCAACCAGGCAAGAGTATTCATTCTTTCTGGGTTCTTTATTAGATAAGACTGACGGGACTTCATAGTTGAGTAATGAGAGATAACCTTGTTTTAGGTTGATTATTCCCTCATACTCAATCATAAATTGAGCGCCGGTGAGCAAGCATATGCGCAGTTATCTAAAGCCACAGTAGGGGCTAATAAAATAAGTTTTCCAATTCAAATGGGAAGGGAAGAATATTCCCCAATGGCGCAAGTGTTGTTTTGGCCAGAAGTTCCAAACTCTTGATTGTACTCCAAATCAGGCAGCAGCTTTATCTTTTTGATGAGCTTGGAAGAGATTATCTTAAAAGGGGGAGCCAATATCCAAGATAGCCATTATCCAGACTTTTTGAATGACCACTTAAACCTTGGTGAGTGTTCCTCCAAAGTTAGGCGACAAGTCCAAGACCTCCTTGAGCCGAAAAGTGGAGGCTAATTTGCGTGCACTTTCATGGTATATATTTAAGGTGGAATTCATGGTATGGACCCGCTTAAGAGGTCAAATTAAACCATCTAAGAACTCGTCACCATCGCTGGCAGTGTCAATAACTCTTGGGAACATTAAAAATTTGGCTGAAAAATGTTTCCTCAGGTTTAATGGTTTCATCTACTCCTTCAAAATATAATCAATCAGGGACCTCCACTTTTGCAGTAGCTCCCAACAAGTAGTAGCCAACGTCATCTTGACCCCCCTCAGATTCATTTCCAGGGGTATTTTTAATCACTGGCAAAGCTGCTATTGAGGTAGGGAAGAGAGCAGCATAAGGTTTGGTAGTCATAGGACATGCAGCTATTGGGTTGGCTGGAGGGGAGGTCACAGCAGCTTTGGTGAGCATGTGTGGAAACACTATAGTGACTGCATCATAGGTTTTAGACCTACAGGAGGAAGAAAATCTGTTTTAGTAGCACTAAAAGGAGCAGGTTTACCAGGGAGGATAAGAACCAATAGCTAAACCCTCAGCTATTCTACTGGAGGAAGCTCCTCAGTGGTTAGAATGGCTGGTTCCCAATAGCTTCATTTGGTGTAACACATGCATGGAAATTGGCAACATCTAATAAAGCCTTCTTTAGGTCACGGATATTTTTTAATGGCGATTCGCTGATATGATATGCTTGGCTAGAGAGGGCTGAGAAGCTACCCAGTTAACAGGGCGGCGATAGCATCATCAAGGGTGAAATGTAAGAGATTAAACCTTTTCACAGAGAGGTAAAATCTTTCAGCAAAGGCAATGAGCGGTTCACTCTCATACATGCTAAAGCATAAAGGCCCGTTTTTCCCTGTGTAGACTCTGCTTTGATCCAAATTCAGATAAAAGAGCCTCCTTCACCTCTGCACAAGTGTGCGAAGGGTCCAGGGAAGGAACTATCATATCTTGCGCTAGGCGGCTTAAACAAGGAAGAATGTGTTGAACTTTTTGCTTATCAGTTGCTCCATGCATGGCAGCTTCATAGAAATGTAAAAAAAGTAACAATGCTTCCTTCGCCAGGGATGTATTTGTATTTAAAAAACGGTTTTAAAGGGCGCTACTCAAGTTCTTTGAGATGGGATAGAGCGCTTGCTAGAGGCTTTTCTAGAGCAACTAGACGTGGTTCCATGGAAAGAGGAAAAGTGAGAGGGTTACTCACGTTTGCTGCCTCCATCATTGACGAATTTTGAGGTATACAGGTGTCCCCTGTAGTGAACACCAATTTAAGTAGAAATCTAGCTTGTTTGTGCTCGGTGGTTCTTACTAACTGGACCTTACAAAAGTTTTAAATTTGATAAATAAGCTTTACTAAAAACTTGGGTTTTATGGTTTTATTAGCAGCACGAGGAAAGAAAGGAAAAATGATCCCTTTCAATATTCAACCACTCAGTATTTAACTGTTAGATGGGTCAAAGGGAATTCAAAGATATATTTGGAATGGCTTGTTACTGCCCAAATTAGAAAATATAGAAGTGTAGCCTATCAAAGCTCAGATTACTTGCTTCACTTAAGCTGAATGAGGTATGGGGAAGCATTATTGGCTTGAACTTACCTATGAGGTAACAACTTGATGACTCTCAGATAATATATATTTGCAAAATCTTTTGCAACTTGGGGCCCCCCACCACGCCTATAAAAGGGGGTGGTCCCCTTGTAGGTGCTTTAAAGGACATGGTTGTGGCTGTGTGAGTGCCACCAAATAGATGCCCCTTGGTCCGCCGCGTTAAAAGAGAAAACTGACTGCTCAATCTCATGTTTATTGCACAAGAAAAATCCAAAATTGTATTACCCCAAATGGCGGGGTTCCACCAATAATTGACCAAGTCTTTTGGCCAATACTATCATTAGTATCGTTGAAATTATTAAACTTAGTATCTAGAACTTGTAAATGGATGACATTTCTCCTTTTTGGCTGAACTTGACCTAAAACATTCTTATTTTTCAACTGTGAGGGCAAATGTCCAAGATTGTCAATTAATATTAAAAAGGTAAAAATTTGGGAACCTCTTTTTAAAAACACTTAAAAGTATGAAATAATTAAGAAATAATGAATACTCATTAAACCCTTTTAAAAATTCAGTGCCATATTTTGAACTGGCTTATAAATACCTAATTATAAGATATATACTCAGCACTGTATATTATAAGTTGCTTATAGTTTACATCTGAAATCAATCCAATATAAGCTCTAAATTTTACTTGTGAGCAGAATTTTATAAGTCAGATTCAAATACTACACTGACTTGAAAAAGGGGTCTTTTGAGTATTCATATTTTCTCTAATTCTTACTATTTAGTGACTTTTTCAGAGGAGGTTTATTTTTCCAATATGTTTTGAGGCAGTTCTTATTTTCAAAAGAATAATACATTTTTGAAGGGTTTTCCCAATTTTATGTAAAGAATTATCTTTATAAAATTTTTTAAAACCTCACTAATTACAAATAAAAATAAAAGCTATTGTATACTGTTATAGTATTTTATAGACAAGTTTAAAAATAATACATTTAAAAATAATTAGTATATATTGGTCAATTTGTGCTAAATTACTAATTGCCATCTATGGTAATTAATTCTAATAAATTTAATTAATTTATTATTCAATTTATGCTTGATTACTGATCACCATCTACAATTATTAATTTAATACTTTTTTGCTTTAATTAGTCAATCTATGCAAAAAAAATTGTATAACATCTACAATACTTCATTTTGTTAAATTTAGTTGATTATTAGTTAATCTAAGCTAAATTTACAGATCACCATATAAAATGATTCATTTTATCAAATTTAGTTGATTTTATTGATCAAATTTAGTAAAAATAGGCAACTATAATAATTTAAGCTTGTAATATGATCTCATACTTGCCTGAATTTTGAACATACCCCTCAGCCATAGGACATATATCATGTCAAAATTTGATTCAGACCTATTGCTTCATCAATGCCAGAATTAAGTTTAGCCAGCATTGTATTAGTCCCACAATTGAAATTCATTGCTTACAGTCCATTTTATTGTACATACTAAATTACTGATCATATACTGGATCAATCCTTACAAAACTAAATTGGGACCTAATTTAAAGTTTTCTTTTATTTTGTAAAAGAAAATTATCCAAATTAGTCCAGTAGTTTTCAGATTAATACAAACAAACATTAAAAAAAACAAAAAAATATACAGTTTAATTGAAACTTCTCATTTTCTAAAGTCAGTTAAAATGTAAGAGCTTCATGGCTAGCCTTATTAAGGGCCATAAATTACAAGCAGTCTCAAACTCTGAAATAAAAAAATCAATTTCCAGCATGAAGCAGTGCGCTTCTTTTCATTTGTACACTACTAAAGTTTGCCTGCTCCCAGAAGGTGGTTATATCTTTATTAAATATGCCCTACCACTATCAAATTAGATGCCTAAAATTTAAAGCTGAGTGTACTGAAATGTTATAAGTTGATAATATATAATGGTGATTAACAGAAAGAAGATTAGAAGATATTGATGTAATGTGCCTTTTTGGTAAAATATATTTTATAGGTGCTTGGTGACTTAGAGGAAGGGATGTATTTACATAAAAATATATTTTATAACTTTCAAGATAAAATTGTTCCATCAAAGTTAACTCTCAAGTTATTTAATTAAGTAATAAGTTTAAATTACCACCACCTGGCCACATTCTTCTACGATATGTTGATGGATCAGCCGCCTGATGCTCCAATATGGGGTAGCAGTGCTCACCCACCCAGCGTTCTTCGCCCTGTGGGCAAATGCGTTTGCATGTGGTCAATTAACCTGCCATCTTCATCTGGCCATTTTATCCCCCCACGGGATTTAGCACTTCACCTGGCACGTGTCCACCCTTCTCACCCCCATCCTATCGCCCTCCATCAATCCACAATCTGTTTTTGCCTCTGAGTTGACTATGGGTGTTTATTCCCATATGCTGACAAGGCAATTATCAAATTTCTCAACGCTGCATTTGCGCCAGCTGTATTTATCAATTTCCGTCCTTTTAAGGGCCATTTTGATATTGGATTCCAGATGGAGGAGGCTGCTGCAGCGGCGGCTTCTACTCCCCTTATTTTTAAAATACTCCCATCCCTACTACCTGAACTCGCCTGCCTACATATATTACAATGGAGGTATCCTTTGCATCCCTCTCTTACCACCTCCCACCCCAAGCTTTGTATGATCAGCTTATGGCAGGGCTTCTGTCATATGGCTCTCAGCCCAACCTCATCTTCGCTTTTCCCTCAAGTGCGGAGTGCCTTGCTGCCCCTCATGCAACTGCCACCATTATCCCACACCACCCTGCAATAACCGGCCAAATCCCCCCATGATCATATTGCAGCAGCGCCTATGCACTATTTTGGGCTTGAGTGGATAAGGGTCACCAAATTTGTCCCTCTGTTTTGGACTTGACCACTCCAAAAAATCCTGCCCCTGAGTCACTCTCTATGTTGGAGCTTTGGAGCCACAATCAGCAGGTTCTAAATTAGGCATTTTGCTGCCCCCTCCCACCCAACATTCTTGTTTGATGGGACAGAGTGGGAAATTGGCCCATACCAAATCAACCACCCACATTAACACACCCAATTCTACTCCCACCAATCAGAGTCAGGCTTGGACCATTATTCACTCCCAAGAAACCCATTCGCCAACTACCACTCACCCAACTCTTAATGCCACTATTCTTGTTAACCAGAATCCATGGGACCTATTGGCCAAGATTGAAGAATCAGTAACGTTATTTTGAGTGCGCAAACTGGTCAACCTATTAGCCAGTTTGATTATGGTCAAGCCAAAATTTTACTTTCTGATTTTGATGATACCCCACCCACCAAACGTTTCACTCCTAATTACAACGCTGTGCCCTACCAAAGTGACTACCAGATTGTCTTAGCTGCAGTGGCCTCTCTTAGTGCCCAAACCTAAGCAAAGCAGTGGCCAAATCAATGGCTCAATACCAACTAGGGCTGCCCGCACTCTACTTCCCCCCAACTCCCCCAAGTCTACCTGCAGCGATATCTCAAAATTATTTGATGATGCCAAAGACGCCATCATGCATGTCACTAAACTAGAAGATTTACCCTATCTGCTAAAATTCACCTATCACAGTATCTCTGATTTTGCCCAACTCTTCAAAGCCCACATTTAGGCTAACTTAACCTAGCAGAATTTTTTTAAGCTATCTACCCCACTAATCTTGATGAGGAGATGGAAAACTATACTACACTTCCATACACCCACAAATGCTGAAAAGCTGACGCCCTGGCTCACCGCTTTAGTCCATCTCTCCAACCAATATGACATAGTTGTTGTGAACTTATCTGCAGACAAAACACCTGACCCCCTCACCCTCAGCCATAGTGGGTTAGCGGTTTTAGCTCCCCACCTGGTTTGTTGTATTTTGTTTTGTCTTCCTAGTCGTTCTTTTGATTGGGTTGTTTTATTTTAATTTGGTTTTTGATTTTTGGTACTTTCCATTCCCTGGTCGGTGTACCTCAAAATAAAATTTATATTTTAAAATTTAACTTTCAGGATAAAGCTCTGAAAGATAATCAAAAAGTGCTGTCTGGAGTGGAGGATCATGCTGTTTGGGATGGAGGTGCATTTGAGGTGTAAGTAATTCCATTATACGTAAATTAAATTGAAGATTTATTTACAAAAATGTGGAAATGGGGTATCTCTCCTGAAGGCTATCAACAAAGTAAGGATGCACATAATAAATGAAAAATTACCTATGTCAATAAAGGTATTAAACCTCAATATTATCAAAAATTGCCATGATATATACCCTGCTGCACAATGTTAGGGGGTGAGAAGCCATCTTAGCTTTGACTAACTCTTTCAGACACAAACTGTCTGTGTATAATAACATAGGCATATTATTAGGCTTTCTTATCAAAACGGTGAGGAGGAAGGATTGCCATTATTTTGCAACTAAATTCTAAGTCACAGTGTTATTAAAAGCTGCATTGTATTTTTTGATAAGTGAAAGAATATAAATTGATTTATGTACAATAACTTATAACAATATGCTGTGTGGCTTCATAAACAATTAAGCTCATGTACACTTGTTGATAATGATGAGCACATAACCACAGTCATGAAAGCCCTGGAATCCCAGTAAAATCACAACGTAAGGTTTGGGCAACCCCTCAGATTTTGGGTTCATCATTCATAATACTGGTGGTAGGCGTTCGCAATGGGCATTTGCCTAGGATATCTGAATTGGCAGGGCAAGGATAGATTTCAAAATATTACATCTAGGAGATATCATATTAAGGATTGTGTTATGTTGACATCAGCATTAGGGCTTCATATTTCAGGTGCACATGTATTATCACACAAAACAACCAGGTACCATTTGAGAACAAACCCTGGGTAACACAAAGATAAAATAAGACCTTTGATCAGTTATAGGGTTTAATTCAGCAAAACAAATAAGTACATCATAGCATCTACTACTTTCTTTGGGTAACGGTTCACTCTGTAAGCCTTGGGGAACAACCCCTGCAGCTGGGCTGGGAGAAATCTCCGTTCCAAACCAATAAAAGGAAAAAAATGTTGGCCATTCCTCTTATCACACTGGGAAATTTTAGCTCATGTGGTGGCAAGAGGTGCATAACATTGTATCCCATGCAGATCACACCTCTTCCACAATATATACGACAAAAGAGTTGATGAGTAAATTTGGAAGGTATACTGGGAGGTGGCAGAGGGCAAAAGCCACTGTGAGTGGAAAGTGGTTGGCGCATGTCCCCATGAGGGGGTATCCACAGGTTTAACTTTTGATGGGAATGTTGAGTCACATTCCACCAAGGTGATAAAATCAAATCCACTGAAATTAAGGGCCTTAAATTAATCTCAGGAGAGAAATTACCCATTCACAAGAATTCCCTAAAAAAGTGTGCAAATAAGCTTGTCCCTGACATGTATGGGAATGGACAATCCATTCCTCACCTACTGGAGCCAGCCATATGCGGCAGAGCCCTGAGCATGACCTTCCTACTGCGGAGACATTATCATCATCAATGCACCAAGTGCAGTTTCAGGGAATAAGTATATCTGCCATCATGTTTGTTGTTAATCCAGCCAAACATGTCTAATATTAGTCAGTATTTTGAACCACTTTGAGATGATTATCCGTCAAAAACAACTTGTGGAATATCCTCAGAGGCAGTTTGCTTAGCCTCAGTTTCATATGGTGTGAGCATTTAGGCAGCAGCCCATAAAAGGTTCCGCTGTTTCTCCATTTCTTACCCTACCACCATTTTAGTTTAAATATGATTCTTAAAAGATTTTCTAAATTTTTTGTGAAGTTTAATCTTCCAATAGATAACTTAATGGCGATAATTTTAATTCTATAAATTTCTGATTAGTCCTCATGGCTGACCTTCGCATTATTTATGCATCAATGTGTAAGGCTGTACCTAAGGTATTCAGGCTGGGATTCTGAGTGTTCACTCGTATAAAGTTCCAGGCTGATCTTATTAGTATTATCAGCACACTCCAGGAAGCTTAGTATTCTTAAGGGTAGGTTGTCATAGCTTACATCAGAAAAAGATCCCCCTCCATATGACAATCATGCCCGGATATACTCACTTCATTCCAAAGTTCTTATTGGTTCAACTTTTTCCATTTAATCAGAAACTCAAGTTGAAGGAAATAAAATGTAATATCTAAATTAGGCTAGGAAACAATTGATTGAGGCTCTAGGTAAATCCATAATATTAGTGACAAGCCAATCACAATTAAGACACTGGTGGATGATCATAATATTTATAGTAACCTATTAAAAATTATTTTAGACAACGCGGGGAAAAGCTTAGTTTAGGTAAATAAGATAATATAAAGGGAAGGTATCATAACTGAGTCCATGGCTTTGGTTATCAATTGTTAAGTCTTGAGAGTTGCACCAGCAGGAATTAAAGATTTAATCCGCCATTATGATACTTAGCGAACAACAGCCTCAGCAGATAAACCAAAAGCAAACCAATACAACTTTTTCAACTACCTATAACTTTGGTGGCTATGAGGCGTAATAAATTATTCAAGCAATAAAACCCTATATATAACTATTATCTAAAATACAAATTAAGTAAATAATAATATATAAATTGATATATGTCAATCTTATTACTATATTTCACCTCACTTTACCAAAAATCCGGGAAGAAAAATTAGGAGTTTCCACAAAATCATTGTGAGATTGGGCCCAATAGGCCTGAATGCTAGTGATACTCCTTCAGGATATTTAGTTTGCACCCAGTTAATAATGTGCCCTTTATTGGGATCCTTCAGAGTATAGGCCTCTTTAAAAATCTTCATGATCTCAAAAGACCCTTATCATATGCGCTCTAGTTTTGTCAGTTCATCCAAACCCATGATTATCATCATAAAACATTTTTCCCTATAGTAAAGTAGATTAAAGGCTGCTGGTCTTCATTATCACATTAGTTGATAGCTTACTTTTTTAAACTAGCACAAAATATAGGATGTACTTTGTAGCTGATTAGACTCTGCATCTGTGTTTTTAAATACCTAGTGAAAAATTTTCTTTATAAACAAAGAATAAAAATTGGGTGAAAAGTCAGTTGATTCCTATAAAGTAAGGTGAAAGGGGAACGCCCCATGGCTGAGTGAAAAGTGAGACTATAGGCAAAAATGGATGAAGGAAGGAAAAGATTCTAGCTGGATGTCTTCACCATGATTAACTAGTAAGAATACCAACAAGAGCCTATTTACTCATTCCACAGTGCTGTTGGTCTCAGGTTGATAGGATGTAGGCAATACCCCTTTTGTTAATAAATCATCGAGTTTGGAAATAGTCCGAGTGTCATGATTTTTAATATGACTGAGTGATAAGCTAGTTTTCCGTAGAATTATTGATTGGATATGGAGCGAGCTCCTAGGGCAAGTAACAGTTTTAGCAATGTGAGGGGAATTGATCAAATCAATTATGGTTTGGTAATTAAGGAAATTCCATTGAAGCCTTGAGGGTCAAACAAATTCTACATTGATAGTGAATCGAGAATAACTAAGTGAAATGTGTCAAATCCATGTAGGAATATGGAGGGTTAAAGGTTAAGTGAGAGAGTGAAGGAGGGAGAGGGTTTTTTAGTTGAAGAAAAGAAGTGAGTAGGAAGAAGTAGGGAATGTATGCAGAGAGGGTCTGTGGTTAAATTATATTACAATAAATACTAGCAACATTGGGGCGATTGCCTCATATTTTTATATATAAATTATTACATTTAATCGAGGCCAACGATCTCCATATACTTTGGCCGTTGCTTAGTGGGCTAAACCCTGTGCAATTCATTCAGCAGAAATAGGCCATACCCGCTTAAAAGTTAACAGTGGTGCTCACTACAGGGGGCCCATTGATCAACTAATTACAACTTCATCAATGGTACTTATGGCGCAACCAGCTACTTTGATGGGGTACTACCCCTGGTGGTTGAAATAATTCAATATGGGGAACTGAAGCTTGCTTTGGATACCTTACCTCAGGCGCAAAAAGTGGTGTTTCAGGAGAATAAGATTATTACTTCTCAGCTCAACCATGCCTTTCGCCAACTGCTTCTGGTAGGTGATGATGCTAACCAACTTGCCAACCTTTTGAGCAGCATGATGGAGAGGCTAGACTGTGCAGAGTATAAATTAGATAAGGTCATTAAGGAAAAAGAAATCTTCAGTGACAGGCTGCCCTCATTTAACCATGATGGTAACCTACATGGGTTTTTCAAGCGGTTTGAGTTTGCCATAGAGGGGGCTTCTGATCAATGAAAAGCTAAACCAAAATTATCTGCGTTGGATGTTTCAAGTCCTGATCAAGTTACTTGTTATCTTAAAGACAGTACTGTAGCGTACAAAGAGGTGAAGGAGACTGTAATTCGCCTGTTTGGGGGCAAAGCTAAAATGGCATAATGCATGGCAGACTTTTTAAAAATATCTTTTCAAAAAATGAGTCTTTAACACAGTTTGCGGAGCAATTCACTAATGAGGCTCATGTGTTGTTGGGTGCCAATGTCTTACCTAATGAGGAGGTGGGCATAGCGATGACAGCAGCTCTCAAGCCCTACCACTAATTGCATAATGCTATGGCGTACACTCTTCAGGAGGATGCGGGGCTACTCAAAATCATCCATCATTTGCCGTTATCCGCCACTTTTAGTGCTCCCAATGTGGAGCAGAAGGATCCTGTACCTGCCACGGATATTCCGCTAAATGAAGGATCCCACCAATATGGGGGTAACCGGTGGGTCACTTCTTGGCCACTTAACTCATGGGCGGGTCCTCTACGTCCCTATTATGATCAAATCGCTTATCCTTGGGCCCATAATAAACCATGGTTCAATAGTAGATCTAGATCTTCTGGGGTGATTCCAAGACGAGTGCCAGTCCCAAACGTTTGTTTTTTGTGTGGCCAAACAGGTCATTATGCGGGTAGAAGTTGAACCAAACCAAGGGTCCATGCAGTATCCGTTGTCCCATCTGAACAGGGAAAAGGGTGAGCGGAGTAGAGATGGGACGCTCTGCTTCTGCTAATTCAATTGTAATTGTCCCTTATGTACATCATGAATCACCCTGTTTTACCTCTTGGGCACACTATGAGGATTTACTATACCAACAGATCCCTTAACACCTTTTAGCATCAAGTTGAGGTAGATATCCCAATAATGCGGACATGGGGCTCCACCAAGACGTGTATAAGCTGTACGCCTGGCAAATCCTTGAGCAGAATGGTACTATTGGCGGTGAATTCTCCGAATATGTCGCAGCTTTGGAGGGGGTGGATGTGGCGGTTCCTGTAGAAAAGATTGCTTAAGGGTATCCACATGTTGGGGCTGGTGTGTACATTTTTCTGGGTAATCAAACACCCTTGAATGTTTATGTATCAAACATCAAGGGTTCCTCTTATTCAGAATACCCCTACATTGACATATTCATACAGAATACCAAAATTTTGGCGATCATTGATACAGGCGCTCCTGTCAATATAATATCCACCAAACTTGTGGCTAAGCTTCCGCTGAAGCCAGATATGAACCACCGAGTAGTGTATGGAACTGCGGGGGTCCAGAGTACTGTGTCAGAAGGCGCATATAGCTCATTGCCTTTGAGGTTCAGGTCAGCTGGCATATCCGATCCAGCTGTGGTGTTGCCTAATGACCATTATGACGTGTTGATTGGGGCTGCATTTATGTGGCACTTTGGGGCAGTGGTTAATATGGCGGACAAAACCATCATTATACTGGGACAACAGATCCCTACCTCTTTTACTTCCTATGGAGTCCCAGATGACCCCAATCTGCTATGGGCAAATTAATCTTACTTATAGCGATGGTGTGATTCATGTAAGATATTGACAGATGAAGCAGAAGACCCAAACGCTTCCAAACCATATTTATGAGTACAGAGGAATTCTGCTATGAGCTGCAAAAGCTTGGACTATTTCTTCAGGGCATCAGGTCATAATTGGGACAGAGCTTGAAATTGATATTCCAGGAGATCTTTATGGAGAGGTTGTGGGGCCTTATCATCAATCGCGGCTTAAACCTCATGTGGCTCCTGGATTACTGTTACCAGGGCAGGGGGAAGTGAGGGTGTTGATAGAAAATCTGCAAAAGGAGGTGATGAAGGTTCATTGGCACCAAATGGTGGGTTACCAATACCTGGTTCCTATTGATGAGGTCCATCAGGTACATGACTTTGGTTCCTGGGAAGATCTTGGCTTTCCTCAAAAACTATCTTCAGTGTAATAATGGTGGTTCCGCGGGAGGCGTTAAATAGCCTATCAGAGGATCAGAAGGACAGGGTGATGGATCTATTTGAGAAATACCGCAGCATTTTTGCAACTGATGATCATGACTTAAGTTGCGCTCACAAATTCGTGCATCAGGTGGACACGGGAGACCACCCCCTATCAGGTTATGACTTATCTGATGCTCAAAGGTAGCAGAAGAAGTCATATCTGCAGAATTAGATATTCTGGTGGAACATGGAATGTTGGAGCTGTCAAAAAGTCCCTGGGCACCTCCGGTGCTCATTATCAAAAAGAAAGATGGCTCCAATTGAGTAGTAATCAATTATCAGAAGCTTAATAGTATTACAAAAAAAGATTTATACCTGCTTCCAAGCATCAACAATGCTTTAGATTGGTTAGGTGGGGCCAAATATTTCTCTGCTATGGACTTGATATCAGGGTACTGGCAGATCGAGTTGCCAGCAGAGGAACAAGAAACTGCGCTATAATTACCACAAAAGGATTATTCTAGCCTACATGTATGCCACAGGGTTTATGCAATGTACCCACTATGTTCCAGCGGGCTATGGACACTATTTAAGTGACCTAAAGTTGTCTTGCGTTCTTGTCTACCTTGATGATATCAAAATATTTTCGCGGACATTCACAGAGGACCTTGAACACCTAGAGCAAGTATTCCGCTGCCTAGCTGAAGCTAATATCAAGATTAAGCCCCGAAAGTGCAGCTTTATTAAAGAGCAATTAGAATACCTTGGCTTTGTAGTAGAATCCAAAGGGCTTAGTCCACAGCTGGCCAAGGTGGACGCCATCTGCAAGATGACTCGGCCAAGCAATAAGTGAGATATCCCGGTTTTCTTTGGGATGGTTGGTTACTACCAGCGGTTAATTCCCAACTTCAGCTGCATTGGGGCTCCATTCATTGAGCACCTTAAGTAATACTGCCTTCACCTGGACGGATCAATGTCAAACCGCTCTTGATGTTTTATGAACCGCGTTGGCTAACGCGCCTGTTTTGCAATACCCCAATTTTGAAAAAGAATTTATTGTACAAACAGACGCTTCACTTACTGCTGTAGGGGCTGTGTTATCACAAAAAGATGATGATAGTGTGGAGCACCCAATTGCATATTGGAGCCACAGTTTAACTGGCCCTGAACAGAATTACACCATGACTGAGCGAGAGTGTTTAGAGGTAATTTATGCATACAAACAATTCCGGGTTTACCTCCATGGGGTAAAATTCAAAGTGAAAGCGGATCATGCCTCCTTGCGCTGGCTAAAGAATCTGCGGGAACATGAAGGGTAACTCGCGAAATGGGCTTTGAAGCTCAAAGATTATGGTTTTGAGATCACGCACCAGCCAGGGGCGAAACATCAAAAAGTGGACTGTCTTTCTCAATTACCCACGGTTGCCATTACAGCAGATGTGGCAGATATAATGTATAGAAAAATGATTGCGGGCAAATATCATGACGAGCCGCTGCCCATGATCAAAGTGTTAGATGGACTCAGACAGGATAATTTTGCGCAACGGGGAACTATATAAGTGGATGGGGGAATCGATGCTGAGTTTTCCAAAACCCTCTGTCAGGCCTGCAATCATTATGAATGCCCATAGAGCAGTAGGTCATGGAGGATTAATAAAAAGACATTGGAGCTCTTGCACCCTGCTACTATTGGGAGAGTATGCACTATGATGTGCTTGAGACAGTTGGTTGTTTCCATCAGTGCCAAGTGGAGAAACCATTTTACCGAAAAACCACCTTCCAGCTAGTTAAGCCTTGGTTCGCATGGCATACATTTTCATTAGATATGGTGGGGCCTCTGCCAACTGGCGCAAACTGCTCCAAAATATAATAGTTGCCATCGACCATTTGACCAGATGGGTGGAAGCAAGGGCTATCAAGGATTGGGGGCTGTCACTACCTCCAAGTTCATCATGGAGTGTGTTATACAGCGCTATGGTTGTCCGCAATTTATCCTAATGGATAATGGAACTAATTTCACATCACATATATTGGCCAAGTTGAGTGAGCTCATGGCAATCCGTGGGGTTTTAACTACCCCCTACCACTCTGAATCTAACAGTATAGAGGGATGGGTTAATGGGACCTTGGTAAATATTCTCCACAAACTTGTAAATGAGCGGCTGTCAGACTGGAGCACCCTTTTTCCACCGCTGTCTTTGCATACAATATCAACTACCACTCAGCAATTGTTAAGAGTCCATTTCAATTGCTCTATGGATGACATCCATCGCTGCCTGCATTGCTTTACTCCTGTGTGGAGGATACCGGCGGAGTAAAAACTCACCGCTATTTGTCTACCTTAACAAATGTACTGATTAAACTCCAAACTGAGGCATATTCCACTAGTATTGCCAAGAAGATTTGGGATCACTTGGCTGATCAATACAGATGAGCAGTCTTCCACAGTTTGGGGTAAAGGATTGGTCCTGTTTCATGGCCAACATGGGTTTGGAAGAATGAACAAGCTCTCCAGCATATGGAGTGGACCATTTGAGATCATCAAAAAGACTGGGGCTGATGCATACACCATTAAGGCACCCCACTAGTGGCCAGATAATTAACCAAGTATATGAAAAGTTCCTTTGGGCCTACAAGCAATATGCGCTTATCATCCAGGCAAGGGGAGGGTAATGTCAAGACTTCCATATGACTGGGCAATAAGCTAGTGTTCTGGTGAATCATTAATTAGATGCGAAGCGAGTTCTTAGGGTGAGTAATAGGTTAGAGCAATGCGAGGTGAATCAATCAAATCAATTAGGGTTCATTATTTGAGGAATTTCCGTTGAAGCCTTGAGGGTCGAAAAAATTCTACATTGATAGCAAATTGAGAATTAATAAGCAAAATGTGTCAAACCCATCAAGCAATACTGAGGATTAAAGGTTGAGTGAGAGAGAAGGAGGGAGAGGGTTTTTTAGTTGAAGAAAAGAAGTGAGTAGGAAGAAGTAGGGAATGTATGCAGAGAGGGTCTACAGTTAGATCATATTTTAAATAAATTTAGCGACATTAAGGTAATTGTCTCATATTCGTATATATAAGGTTATTACATTTAATTGAGGGTCCAACGATCTCCATATCATTTGGCCATTGCTCAGTGGGTTAAACCCTGTGCAATTCATTCAGCAGAAATAGGCCATATCTAACAAAAAGTTAACACTTAGAAAAAATTAGTCCTGTTATCTGTCAAAAAAATTAGGGAATCCATGATGGTAAATAATATCTTAAATGATAAACTTAGCTTTAGTTGTGGCCCCTGTCTCCGACCATTTTGGCATCCACTCACTTGATAAGGTGATCAATGGCCACAGTTATATTTAGGAAGCTGACAAGAACTAGTGGCTAGAGGATCCACAACATCAATATTATGGTTTGAAAGATAAAGCTGTGTCTAATCAATTGATAGGAGGTGGTTCACTGTAAGGGCCGTCCACTCAGCCTTTCCTTACTACAGCAGAAGTTCTCATATTATCAAAATTCATTAATTCCCAATAGTTGTTCTTTTTTAACAGCTCAAGCATCTTCTTAAAACATCCATGGCCTGTAGCTTTGTGTGTCCAACAATATTATAAGTTCACTCTATTAGTAGGTAATCAGAATCGCTGATTAATAGATTCTTAAGAAGCTATCTCAGTTCTGACAACAATTCTCCTAAATATTTTAAGGAGCTCTGCACGTCCACTGGTATAGCATAATGTTATTGGATTAAAATCTTACTATATAATTCATCAGATGCATTATCCACTGAAGCCACAGTGGGCAGTCAGTAAAATCATTAGCGTTCTGATACTAAATGCCAGGGTGATGCTGCATTTCTTAATTGTAGGATTATAATTTTAAAGCTTTCAAGCCATCCTCCCTTCTAATCCTTCAGATACTGTAACCAGAAAAGAGAGGCGTGGTTATTGACTATGGTGAAATGAATTCCATGGATGTAAATCTGGAATTGTTTACATGCATAGATGACCACCAGTTTAGGTACAGATGACCTGCCCTTCCAGCAGGATCATGACCAATTTCTACTCATAAATAGGAGGGTCCAAGCCTCAAGTATTGCCCTATCTGAGATCAGTGACCTAGCTCAAGTTGTAGATGAGTAGTAAGCATTACCCTGGCTCCTAAAGATCCTCCCTCTCTCCACCCATTTCTTCTTATGATCAGGTAAAAAGTTCACAAGGGTGGTCATAGAGGGGATTAGTGAAGAGCCATCCAGCAGGACCCTCAAGCTAAACTAGAGTGTTTTTTCACTGAGGATATTCAAGGGACTTATTCACACCACTAAATTCCCATATGAGCTCAATATGCCTAATAAGTCAGATCAGGTTTATTTAAATGGTTCAGATCCAAATCAAATCTGCGGATTACACATTTTACTACCAAAATTTGTATAATTGATTATATCAGTAGGGTGGGTTTTGGAAGAGCTGTAGTTAGTAACTTGCCCATCTGGTGAAATTCCAGTTAGTTTATAATATCTTGCTAGATTTCTCCTTGACCCAGTGGACAGGCTACCAAATCTCTTATGGCTCCATCTGAGATCTCTAATGTCTTCCCCTCAACCTTTTCTAAAAAGCATATTATGCTGATTAGGGTGCCTTAAAGAGGCTTAAACATTACAGTTTTCAAAGACCCCTTATTCCTTCACTTATTAGAAATCACTCTCCTTAGAAAGAGTTGTCAGTTTATTCTTTGGCTTTCCTTCCCTTAAACTTTTCTAATAAATTTGTTTAAACCTTTGTCATGGAATCTGCTCTCCATAACATATCGCCAATCATGGCAAAGGATATCTGACATTGATGCCACCATCCATGAAATAATACTGGAGATCACCAAGTGGATGTTATGATCAGTAGATCCAAGCTTATTTACACCTTCTGCGAGCTTGTGGACAAGTACCTCCATGTTTATGATTTCTAATCAATTGCACACCACAGATGCTGCCAACTAACTTTTGCACAACTGATCTGCCCTTTTTGGTCGCAACATCTAATATTTTGTCCGTGATCTGTCCCTCTTTATTTAAAAAATAATTTCCTATTATTATATAAACAATTTACAGCCGTGAACCTTGAATGGGTTGTCACCCTTCCTGCCTCTCCAACCCTTGGGGTTGCCCCCAGTAAAACTGGCGGTTGTCCCTACAGCAGCCTTATGGTTTGTTGTAGGGGCTTTTTGTAATTTACTAAACAAATTACAAATCAAATAAACCTAGTGTAGGCTTTTTTTAAACTTATTAGTGCAGCTGAGCCCTGGCATTCAGTACCAGAAACTGGGCATTTCCAAACCCTATTAAGATGGACATTCTTCCTCAAATAGCTGCTACCTGACATAATAACAGCCTAACATTCTTGGTGCTCTCCACCCTTCTCTATAGGCTGTATGAGGCGTTTGCCTAATTAGATGTCAAGAATCCCCATCTAAATTCAGATTGAAATCATATTTCCCTTGTTTTAAAATGCGTAAAAACCCAAAAACTCTGCCAGTTTATCTCATAAGGGTTTACCAATTATCAAGAGGCCAATTCTCACATGTCTTCTTCTTCTACAGCACTTTCACTTTCAGATTCCACCATGAGTATCAGGAATATTTCACCTTCCCTACCACCTTTTGTTTTGGGGCAAGCAAGGTCACTTTACAAACGCGCATGTAATCAGGTCCAGATGTAAATCTTATTGACTTAGAACCATAAAAGCATCAGATCTAGAGACTTATGTGGCCCCTCCAACTTTAGCACATCATCTCAATATATAACTTTTATGCTGTGCATAATCCATTATAAATATTTAAGAATAATTCTGCTTTTGTGAACATTTCACAACAGTTTTAACTTTGTTATACCATGTAATCCTTGGTGTAGGTTGGTGGCATCAACAACAAGTTGCTACCAATTAGTGTAGTAACTCACTCTACTTCACCAATATAAGCTCAGTGTGAATTCCCCGATAAATGATTTCCTTCCTCCTGAGTCCACCTTGAGCTCTATCTTACCTTCTGCTCCTTTCCTATGGATCTTCCGCTGGACTTCACATCCTTTCTCGCCCCATAAAAAATAACTTGACTTGTTCTTAGATACTAGGCTCCCACTTGATTCTGAGTTTTATCTAGCATTTCGACTGATGGTACATATTATAAAGATAAATTGCCCATTATAAATTGAACCAAAAAGAGGAAAAAGCTAAAAATGTATGCCTGGATGACTAGATGGCTAAAGGTTGGATTGTAAAGGAGTATTACTCCATCACTTCCATTGTTTTCTTTACGCAGGAAGATGGATGGAGCCCTGAAGTTATGCGTTTATTATAAGCATGGCAATAATGTGTCAGTTTCAAACCCCTATCACTTATCATTGAAGCATTCCATATCCTAGTTGCATGTAAAGTTGTGAATTTTCTTTAAACTATTTTTTGTAAATGCCTCTAATAAATAAGCCAGGAAGGGACAGGAGTTGGTAACTGACATATGCACAAAGAGAAACCTTTCAATTCATAATAATGATATTTGGGTTGAGGAATGCGACAGCAACCTTTAAAAGCCTCATAGATGATGGCCTGGGTGATCTGCACTTCACTTCATGGGTGACTATATTGATGACATCTTAAATCACTCACCCACGCTTGAGCAACGAAAAAAATTCTGGAAGTGGTAATAGCTGCTATTCCCAGGACTGGGTTCTATGTAAAGCCCTCTAAAAATTCTTTTGTGAAGAGATGACCTCCTTAGGGAATCTAGTTTTGAAGGATTGGTACCCCTTTCTCTCATGCAAGATCGAAGCCATTTAATATTGGCCAACCTCAAAAACCCTAAAAGCAACTCTGGAGCTTTATAAGGATGGATATCTCCCTCAAAAATATCCTTTACTTGTGGTCAACTTGCGGCCCCCCTGCATTCCCTAACTAGTTAGAAAGCACCTTTTTAAATAGAAAAATGAATGCCAACAGGAGTTCAAACTTTTAAGGAGGTTTCATAGAGACAGTACTAAGGCATGATGACACTTCAAAGCCCTTCATTGTAGCATGTGATGCATTTTTAGTTGCCATAGGTGCTGTACACCACTAAGTACATGATGAGGTTGATCATCCTATTAAGGCTTTTCTTAGAAGTTCTCAGGCACTAAGCAGTCCTGGGCAATATATGACAAGGAGCTGGCGGCTGTGTCTTGATCACTAAAACACTGGAGCAACCTTCTTCAAACGCCCAGCATTACATTACTATTTGCACTGACCACCAGTCCCTGATGCATTGTAGAAAACCCTGAAGCTTTCCCATCGTTAGGACCACACATACTGTTACCTATGAAATTTTAACTCAAAGTATGAGTTTTTTGATGGGCCTTGAATGTTGAACCAGACATGTTGAGTGAAAACCCTGACATAAGCCACAGCATAGATAAGCTCCATGACCTCACTATCATTGTCACCGCCTTCCAAATTTTTGATGCTCATTCTTATTCTGTTTCCTCAGACATCTTGACACCAGATGCTCTACATCCTGAGCATTTACTTTCTGCCCAGTTGAACCTCCTGTTGCATATGAGGCCAAGACTGGTGTATTAGTTAGTTTCCAACCAGTAAAATGTATGAGAGTATCCCCCAAACTGGTGGCGGTACTGGTGACCAGGCCACCGCGAATGGGGGCAAAAGATGTCATTTTATAGGCACAGATGGGTCAAGTATTTTCAGTTTGAGAGCGATGATGTAATTAGCAATAATTTTAGTCAGCATGAAGTGACTTCACTAGAAATAAATATTTTATTACCGAGTTAATTGACTTAGAATATGAGGATGACAACACCGCCCAAATATCTTATGAAAAACGACCCCCTATTATACCTTTAGGGGTCCAAAATAATTTGAGTTCTGCTAGTGAAGAAGTGATGAACGAACTGAATTCCCCTAACGTGGCCATCTGAGGCTCAACATTAAAATATTACAAATCAGGTCAACGTTCAATTTCCAAAGTGACTGAAATCCATGATGGAAGGTGCATCGTAGATGTGGCATTAACTCAAACCTGAAGTTGAGAAGCATTTTACTAGGCTTAGTATTAAAGCAATGACAAAAATAAGCACAATGAGCAAAGACCCATAGTCGGGACCAAGCCTAAAAGCTTATGAACATCCAGGTTCAGATGTAACCACCGCGAAATGGAGCTTGTGTATACAAGAGTTTACTTCAAAGAACTTGAAGAGACTAAAGCAACAGTCAGAAAACGTCTGAATAGAGGATCTTATAAACTCTCATATCAATACCCTAAATCCCAATTATTTAAAAATATTTCATTCCCTTTATATCTTGAATATCCCCTTGAAATATAATCAGTTGTTTTATATCTTAATAAATGATTTTTCTACAGAATCTTAAGTTTATCCATTTTTTAACTTTAGTTGTATCAAGTTAGTATTCGCCAGTAACCATTTTGAGATCGACCTGTTTGGAAGAAGAAACTATATTGAGGATACCTTAGTGCTGATAACGCCAAGGAAGAGTTGGAGAAGTTTACGTTGAGTGACAAAGGCCAACATAAGTCAGCAATGTTAAGCTTGTCAAGGTTTTTACCATGTGAGCGGACAGTTTAATTAAGTAATCAATGCACCAAGTGGTAGCATCTGAGAAGGATTTTCTTAGTGAGAGTGAGAATGACTAAGATGTTATAAAATGTTGTCTAAAGCTTAATTTTCGCATAGTAGAACCTCTGAGCAGCAAGTCAGCCCTTTAAAGTTTGGCAAGCAGAGGTCAGCACTTTGACTTTGGTGCTCACTACAGGGGTGGCAACATCAGCCCTAACAACGATCATGATAGTTCTTCTGAGAAAACTGACAATGATTAAGATTTTGAACTGTATTAAGGAGAAGGTGGAGATGATTCCTCTGAAATCCTGGTGAGGGAGGAGGATACCATCCGTACTAGACTCCATACCTTGGAATTTAAATGAGCAATTTTCATACCAACCTTGAGCGTGTCAAGAAGATGCTAGAAGATCTAAAATAACCTCACTACCCATAGTGAGATAACATTTAGTAATTTTTTTAAATTGAAACTTACACTTACAACCATCAAGGAGAGACTTTTATTCCTCAATAAAAGGAATGTGAAACCATCACCACTCTGAATGAGCTTGGAGGGCTCATGAAGCAGCAAATCAATGTTTTTGCGATGGACAATAGTGTTAAAGATATGAAAGCACTTATGCATACTGCACTGGAGCCTACTTCTACTAAAACTATAACCAAAAAACCTACGTGGACCACTCAATGGTGCGCACCACAAACCAGTCCTATCTTGTTGTCAGCCAACTATGTTGCACCCCAATCCTGTTTAGGAGGATCCCAACTTTAAATCACATTTCAAGATTATGATATATGGAGAGTGGACAATTGCTGGTTTCCTCCAAATGTTTAAAAAAGTATGTATGGTGCTAGCAATCAACTGAAGAATCATTACATACAAGGATGCATGAGATATGAAGCTCAGGAGATCCTCATCACGAACTTGAGACCTGAATTATCTTGTCTAAAGTCAAGAGCATTAACTTGGCGTTTATCATTGAACAGGGTGTCCAATGATGAAACAAGAGTTCCGTTAATAAGGTTGGACAATAATGAGTCAGTTGCAAATTACGCTTCTTATTTATATCTTAAAGCCCAGAAGTTATGGACCACAAAAACAATGGACCTGTCTACCACTAAAATTGTTTTATTAAGCTCCCTAAAGAAGCATCTTAATATGATTTGCACATATCTTTGGTGGATAATAGCGTGATGTCCCTTAAAGCACTTAAGGAGCCGCTGCTTGAGTATAATGGACGTACAAATATGAATTTAAGTCAATGATACCTACACAACCCCCTTTACGAGTCAATAAGGCCTTCTATGTCGCCAAAGATAAGGTAAAAAGCTCAAGGAGAGTAGCAACAAACCGCCTGAATACCCTTCACATCGATAATATAAGTGCCATAAGTGTCACCAACCTGG
The DNA here is from genome assembly GCA_022478985.1 of Massospora cicadina. Lineage (NCBI taxonomy): Eukaryota > Fungi > Entomophthoromycota > Entomophthoromycetes > Entomophthorales > Entomophthoraceae > Massospora > Massospora cicadina. The sequence continues at coordinate 182,190 of JAKSZP010006616.1, read as the reverse complement.
GTACTTCTCTTTTTTCTGTCCATTAGCTACCATTAAAACAAGGAGAAAACCTCCAAAGATGACACACCAAATACCTCAAATTTGATAAACCTCTGCACTGAGGGTGAGGACGACCATGAAGATGAAGAATTGACTAGTGTAGGTTACCATTTTGTTAGGAGCTATTAACACAGTAACTGAACTGACCAGAATGAAAGTTCATGGTTGTCAGATTCTGGTGGCTGACTCAAAGAAAGTTTTGACAACCATCAGATTGGGCTGATTATCCTTTCAACGCTTGAGCTAATGCATATTGTACTATACAATTCAGGCCAATTATCTCAATGGCAATCTGATCGAGTATTTTTCGGGCGCTCAGCACAAATACACTCACATATTATGGCTGATTCTAATGGATCAAATCTTAGCAAATGGTACCAATTATTAAAAGACAATCAACTCAATCGTATACAAAATAATTTGGGGACAACATGAAGTTAATGCCTTAAAATTTTGTAAACTTCAGACAAACAAAAAACATAAAAAAATTTCCTGCCTAAGGGCGAAATTTGTATGTTGGTTTGCATGATCAGCATGATAGCACTTGCGTGAACTGCCTGAAAGGGGTTACTTAGTGCTATTGAGGAAGATGCCTGCTAACGTCCCAATTATGGGCGCGTCATTTACTTCAATTTAGGCCAAAAATTCACAGAAGGTGTGTTTCATCAGCAGTATGATGAAACTAAAATCTTCAAAATCTTAGGACAATTTTGCATGCTTTTAGCGCATTTTTTGTACCAGAAATCCTACTGGTTTTGAGAGTATCTTACCACCAATGAACCTAAGAAAAGGTTTCAGTCATAGGCAGAGCTGAGTGGCAGATAGCTGTTGAAATTTTGTGCTGGAATGTGACCAAGAGATGCCCTAGAGGTATAAATACCGGCGCCTGGCCTAATGACCATTATCTAATAAATAGCTTATAATAAAGCTATATTTATTTCATCATTATCCTAATTTTCTCATTATATCCTTTCTTTGGAGAAAGTGTTGATAAACTGGAAGTGTTAAATTCCCATTTTGTAATGAAGCCTGCCTCAGAAGAAGTTCCTGAACCCAAAGTGAAAATTATGCCCAAAATTGGCCAGAAGAGTTGAGGCGAATTTAATAGGTATAGTGAGCTGTTAAACGGTCTGAATCCTGTAAACTACAGGCGCTAAAAAGGATCAACAATCGGAAATTCAGCCTAAATAGATGTGCAGGATAACAATTTCCAAGTGTACGATCCTCAGATTTTGACAACTGGTGCTCACTCAAAACTGGTGACACTCTCCAAAATGGATTCCAGTAACCAATTTCTGGCAGACTCAGCCAGACGAAACAGTGACATCGAGATGGAAACTAAAGTCAAGGCCATCTCAGATTATTTTCCTAGTCAACAAGGCTCTGCAACTGGTACCTCCTACACCTGTAATCTTGTCAACGTGGGGGAGCTCGTGCAGCAAAACCAGTCGTCCTGAATAGGGATGAGGATGATGACTTGGATAACAAGGAATTTTCAAAAATTTGGACAGTTGTGTCGAGATTGCAGGCCAGAAACACTGAAATTACTCAGAGAATCTAGGAACTTAGAATGCATTATAAACTGCAAATTCCCAAGTAGATAGTATGCGCAAAGACATTAATAGCATTGCGTCTAATTAAGCTTTATTTGAAAAAAGCCTAACTTAAAAAAACAAAGCAGCTATGCTTACCCAGCTTTGACAAAAGAAAAGTAGGAAAAATCTCTGTCAATTTGGCTTGAAAACAATTTTAAAAAACTAAGGGCTGAATTCAGGCATCAGAATCCAGTAGTTCAGTGCAAAATTAAAAACCAAATCATCGGAAATTGACACTGATGCAGAAACTGATATCTCAAACAGTTATTCTATGCCTAGAGTACTGGCAGCAATCCTGACTTCAGACACCTCCCAATGGAAAAGAGGGCTGATTATTAGTGATGATACGGCAAGACGCTCAAGAAGAAGTACACCCCTGTGGCTGTAACAGGGCGAGATGACCTCAAACTAATAAATTTGCCAAAGTTTGATAAGGCTTGAAACGTTCACTCCTCCCTCAAGTAATTTGAAAAAGCAATGAGAGGTGCCTCAGACCATGCCAAAGGATTGGCACTGATTAAATCACTCAATGCCCATAGCTGTGACCTTGTTATTCCCTATTTGGGTGACGATTGGTCCTATATGGATGCCAAAATTGCAATAACCAAGCAGTTTGGAGGGCCTGAGAATCTAGAAACCCAAAAAAGAGAGCTTCTTAATACCATCTTTAAACAGAAAGAGACTATTAAGGACTTTGTGGATATATTCTTCCATGAGGCACAAGTTCTTCGTGGGTGCAATGTAATTGATAATTTGACGCCAAGATTGCATTGGAGCACTCAACAATGCCCTTCTGTGAACTGCACAATGTCATGTTACCTGCATTCAATGAAAGCTTGTAAATCCAAGAGCTCACCACTTACTTGAGAGGCTGTTCCAATAACTTCAACACACCTAATCAATCCAAAGATCAGCAAAAAATTCTAATTTTCAGTCCCAAAAAACAACATGATGTCTGACAAGGGGAAAATTTTCCAAAATGTGAACCAAAAATTTGAACAAAAACAGCAAACAGGGCTGATTACATGTTACAAATGTGGTCAAATAGGGCACTTTGTAGCCAAAGCTACAGACGGTCCAACAAAAATCCTGAGTCAACTTATCTCGAGAAAATAACAGTGACAGTGAGGCGGGAAAAGAGCAGGTAGAGTAGAGGCAGAATGCTCTAACTCCTTCGATTTTCAACCTGTTCACCTGACCCTATTGAGCTCTTTAGGGCCGAAGATGTTGCTAAAGATAACCTCCATCATATCGTGGCTAATGATGTCATGATTGTCACTACTTGGGCCACCGCAAAAGCAACTAAACCCTTGAAAATAGCCAAAGAAACCCGAGAAGAGGTATCAAAAACTTACACGAAGCAAATTATTGATCAGTGTTGGATATACAATCAAAATGTTCATCTGATTTACCTAAGCTTAACAACGTTCAAGCGTCTATTCCCATGAAGACCTTAGCAGATAACTTCCCAGATATATGCTCAAGCCTGAAAGCACACCTGGAATAGGGCAACAGCCACAGCATTCACACAATAAATACCTCTGAAAACTACTCTGAATGTACTTATGTGGACATAGCAGTGAACAAGGTACAAGTTCGGGCCATTGTTGACAGTGGGGCTCCTATCAATATAGTCAGTATAAAGTTGGTTAAGAAACTGAAAAATGTGCCCGATGTTGCCCAATGCCAGGAATATGGAACCGCTGGAGCGCATACAACCAAATCGCTGGGCGCCTACAGTACCCTACTACTCCAATATGGATCCATTGTAGTAATGTCACCTGCCATAGTGTTGTCAAATACAAACTATGATATCCTAATTGGGACTGATTTTCTAAGAAGATATGGAGTTGTTACCATCATAAGGACAATAAAATTACCATTCTTTGCCAGACTATTCCACTTTATTATAACCGTGTAAGGCTGTTGAGAAAAAGAACCTCAGCCTATTCATAAATCTGGCTTACAAATATGGAGTCTTCCCAATTGAGTATTCCAAAGCTCAGTCAAAAATAAAACCACTTCCCACTCAGATTGATGAGTCAAATGGCATTCTGCTTCGATCAAAAAAGCCCATCACTATAGCATCCAGAGAACAAGTATCATCCTGATGGGATCAACAATTAATATCCCAGAAGGCCTTTACGGTGAAATATTTCAACCATGGTCTAAACCTCAATTTAGTCCAAACATTACTTCTGGTATTATCATTTTGGGCAACAGAGAAATACATATCTTATATGTGATCCTGCAAATTCAGCCCATTTCCATTAGGCGACAAAAACAATCGCCTTTCTGCATCTGTTCCCTACCACGGAAATTCACTCATTCCATGAGTTCAGAACATTTGTTGAATTAAGGCTCCCCAATAAGGACCAACTCAGCACATATAATGTTTTCCCTATGGCTGATTTTAGCAACTTGACCAACTCTGAGAAAGGCCAAGCTCAGGAGTTATTTTCAGAATATCGGGAAATATCTGTACAAGATGATTTTGACTTGGATTGTGCTAGTGGTGTCACCCACAAAATTGATACTGGAGATCATAAACCTATTTGATTACGCCCAATTAGATGCTCCATTATCAGAAGGAGCAGTATTTAAGGAGATTAAGGAACTCCTCAATTGTGGCATGCTAGTCCCTTCAAAAAGTCCATGGGCAGAACCAATTTTAATAGTAAAGAAGTAGGATGGAAGCAACTGAGTAGTCATTGACTATTGGAAGTTAAACAACACCACAAAGAAGAACTCATACCCACTACCATAATCAACAAAGCCTTGGATAGCTAGGGGGCGCAAAGTTCTTCTCATCAATGGATCTTATCAGCGAATATTGGCATTTAGATCTTCCCAAAGAGGAGCGCGAGAAATGTGTAATCATAACACAAGAGGGCCTATTCCAGCTGACGAGAATGCCTTAAGGGCTCTGCAACGCCCCAGTCACATTTCAACGGGCAATGGACACAATCCTGGGATATTTAAAATTGTCATGTGTACTAGTGTACCTTGATAATATCAACGTTTTCTGCCTCACTTTTGACGACCACCTTGAACTCTTAGAGAAGGTTTTCAAAAGTCTATTTGCTGTAAAACCTAAAAATAAAGCCCAGAAAATGTCAATTATTTAAGTCCAACGGGAATACATTGGATTTGTGATTGATAAAGTGGGTCTTCGACCCCAACCCTCTAAGCTGGATGCCATCTCCAAAATGAAATGGTCAGAATCCAAGCACAATATTCAAGTATTCCTAGGCATGATCAGGTACTATCACCAATTTATCGCCAACTTTGCACAACTTGGAGAGCCGCTTTTCTATCTGATTAAAGATAAGGTCCCATTTGAATGGACTTCAGCTTGCCAGGATGCATTTGACCAAATCTGATTGGCCCTATTAAGCACGCCTGTTCTTTGATATTCATACTTTGATTGCAAAGCTATCATCCAAACTGATGCATCCCAAACAGCATTGGGTGCCATGTTATCCCAAGTTGGAGAAAACAGTGAAGAACATCCAGTTGCCTTTGCTAGTTGGACCTTAATAATTCACGAAAGGAACTACATGTTGACAGAAAGAGAGTTCTTAGCTGTCATATGCTTGCAAGCATATCTGGGCCTACCTTCATTGTACTCTTTTCAACATTGTTACTTATCATGCTTCCATAATATGGTTGAATAACTTAAGAGGACCTGAGGGCTGATTAGCTCGCTCTGCATTAAAGCTTTAAACCTATGACTACACTATCAAGCATCGCACAGGTGAAAAACACCAAAATGCCAAGTGTCTATCCTGACTACCCACCATTGCAACACTTAGTTGGGCCACCAGTGAGTTGTTTAGGAAAATGATCAGCGGAGAGTATCAGGATGATCCCAAATTCATCCAAAAAATACTATCAGAACTACAAAAAATTACAACCATCAAAAATGGAACACTTTACAAGATCGTTGAAGACATAAAGTTTATTTTTCCAAGACCATCAGCCCGAACAGACCTAATAATGGCAGCGCATAAGGCCATAGGGCATGGAGTATTCAAGAAGATGAAAGAGCATCTGAAGAAATCCTTTTAAAGGGAGATAATGCAATTTGACATCCAAGAAACGCTAGAATGCTGAGCAGATTGCCAAGGTGAAAAACCATTCCAAAAAGTCACTTCTTACCAGCTTGTTTGGCCCAACTTTTCCTAGCTAACTGTATATATCAACGTTGTTGGCCCACATTCAACAAGCAATATGAAGGCCAAGTACATAATTGTAGCCATTGACCACTTGACCAAATGGTCCAAGGCCAAGGCTATTCTGGAAGCTGGAGTGCAATTACGCCAAGTTCATACTTGAAAACATCATCCACAAACATGGATGCCCTCAGGTTATTCTGACCAATAAATGGAACTAACTTTACCGCCAATGTCCTTGCTAAGCTCAACCAATTAATGAGAGTACATGGTGTGCTTCCTCTCATTATAACCCAAAACTAATGGGGCTGTTGAGCATGCAAATGCGACATTGATGAACATTATCCAGAAATTAACCTCGGCCAAACCATCCAAATGGAGTACATATCTAAGTTTGCAGCCTTTGCCTATAATATCTACTACCATTTATCAAACAGGATGTCTCCATTTCAAGTAAAATATGGTAAACACCCAGCCCTACTAACACTGCTATATTTGGCCCTAGAGGAGCCTGGTGAAAAAACTTACCCTCAGTGCGTTGAGAAGCTTGAGGATGCCTTGATCAAACTACAAACACAAGCCTTCAACAAAAACTTTCACCAAAAAAGCAACACCATCAAAAAGACTTAGAGAATTGCTACCCACTAGCCAAATTTGAAGTTAAAGATGAAGTTCTATTTTGCAACACCCACGGATTGGGATGAATGCAAAAGTTAGATTGCATCTGGGTCAAGCCATTCGAAGTGATTGAGAAAACGTCTAATTTCATATAAACCATCAAGGATATTAGTACTGGCCATAAATACAGCTGAGTCCATGCAAAATTCCTAAGAAGGTTAAATAAGTGGGAAAAATTATGAAAAGAAAAAGTCGAAAGAAATAAAACATAAAAACACAATATATACAAAAACAAAACCATAACTCAAAAAACAAAAAAATACTTATAGTTTTATACTAATCAATATTTTAGTTTGCAACTTCTCTTTAACCGCTCAAAGTCACTTTTGAGCGATTTTAAATTTAAGTTTATTTAACCACAGCCATCTGCCCAAACCTATTCTTTGATGTCCTTGGCTCTGCCGCCTGCCACCCCAGTGTGGGGCAGCAGTGCACCCCCACCTAGCGTTTTCCGCCCTGCAGGCAAGCGCGTTCGGACAGGTTCAAACAGCCCGCCCACTGCTTCCAACCGTTTTGTCCCCCCACGAGACCTAGCACTCCACCTGGCGCGCATCCACCCTTCTCGCCCCCATCCTCTCGCCCTCCCTCGCTCTGCTATTCGCTATTGCCTCAGAGTGGACTATGGACGTTTGTTCCCATATGCCAATAAGGCAATTATTGACCTAGCCACTACAGCCTTTGCGCCAGCTGGCTTTATAGACTTCCGCCCTTTTAAGGGCTACTTTGACGTTGGGTTCCAATCTGAGGAGGATGCTGAAGCGGCAGCACAAACTCCTCTAATTTATAAAAAAACCCCATTCCCACAACCCGTACTCGCCTCCCTTCAGACACCACGCTAGTGGTATCCTTTGCAAATCTCCCATCCCACCTTCCACCCCATATTTTGTATGACCAGTTGGTCGCGGGGCTCATGGCTTATGGCACTCAGCCCAACCTCATCTTTGCCATTCCTTCTGGTTCAGAACGCCTTGCTGCTCCTCATGCAACAGCCACCATCATACCACACCACCCTACCATAGCCCAACAAATCACACCCCGCGCTAGTGTGGCTGCAGCACCAGATCATTTCTTTTGGGCTCGGGTTGATAATGGTAGGCAGATTTGTTCCCTCTGCTTTGCCTCGACCATGCAAAAAGAGCGTGCCCTAAGGCCAAATCTTCTGATGCAGCTTCTGAGCCCCCCTCTGGAGGTTCAGTATGGGGTGCTTTGCTGCCCCCTCCCACCCTCCAATCTCGTTCAGTGGGCCCACATGGAAAATCAGCCCCACCCAAAACCTCCATTCTCACTCTCCCACCTAAATCTACGCCAGCCAATCAGAGCAATGCTTGGACCAACATTCGTACCCAAGCAGCTGCCCATTCGCCCAATCCTACCCACTCAAATTTAAATGCAACTATTCCAGTGAACCAAAATCCATGGGATCTATTGGCTGAAACTGACGAATCAGGTAATATCCTTATTAGTAATCATACAGGTCAACCTCTCTGCCATGGCGATTATGGTCAGGCAGGATTTTTCCTTCCCAACTTTGATGAAACCCCTACCCCTCGCCATTTTGCTCCTCTACCCAATACAATCCCCTTCCAAAGTGACCACCAGCTCGCCTTAGCTGCGGTGGCCTCTCCTCATTGCCCAAAACTACGCACCGCGGTGGCCCAGTCAGTGGCTCAGCTCCAGCATGGCCTGCCCACCATCTTCTTCCCCCCTGACTTCCTTGAATCTCCCTGAAGTGACATCTCAAAATTATTTGATGATGCTGAAATTGCTGTTATGAATGTCGCAACACTTGCTTCATTCAACCCTCAGCCAAAATCACCCGCCACAGTATCTCCCTTTTCACCCAACTTCCTGAAGCCCGCAAAGTAGCTGAAGTTCTCCTCGCAGCTTTTGTTGAGACACTTTCCCGTCATTATCTTGATGCAGAAGTGGAAAACTCCTACTACGCTGACCTCAGCCCCCACTATGCAGATGCCCCAACGCCCTGGCTCTCTGCTCTGATCTGGTACTGCAACCAACACCCCTTGATTGAGGCAAGTCTTTCTGAAAACCAACCCCCCGACCCCTCCTCACCCTCTGCCATGGTGGGTTAAGCAGTTTCTGCTTCCCACCTGGTTAGTAGTTTGTTTTGCCATTTTGAGTGTTGTGATCGGTACTGTCCATCCCCTGGTCGGCGTACCTCGAATAAATCAAATATTTTAGTTTGCACTTGAGGTTGGGGAGGGGATCCAACTTCAGACTTGATGGGCATTCGGCCCATCATTTTTCAAACCCATTGGCCAGCCTGGCCAAAGTTAATATTTAGAAAAACCAACTCTATTCTCATTGGGCGTTTGACCAATAAGGAAGGAACAACATAGGCTAATCAGAATCTTAGGGCTTATGTTTGAGTTAAGAGGAGGGAAATGTCAGATTATGGTGGTCTACTCGAAAATAAACCTTCAACAACCATCTGATTGGGCCAATTATCCTTTCAACGCTTGAGCTAACGCTTATTGCTATTATAAAAATGGACCAATTATCTCAATGACAATTTGATCTAGTAATTTATCAGGTGCTTGTCCCAAATGCACTCACATATTATGGCCAATTCTGATGCATAAACTCTCGGCAATTGGTCCTAATTATTGAAACACAATCAACAAATTATATGCTAATATTTCAGGGATGACCTTGGGTTAACATCAGAAAATCCCATGGACTTAGACAAAAGAAAAACGTAATCAATTTCCCAACTGAGGTCGATTTTATATTTTGATACACATAATTGGCATGATAGCACTTGCATGGACTGCCCAAAAGGGGTTACTTAGTGCTATTGAGGAAGATGCCTGCTAACGTCCCAATTATGGGCGCGTCATTTACTTCAATTTAGGCCAAAAATTCACAGAAGGTGTGTTTCGTCAGCAGAATGATGAAACTAAAATCTTCAATATCTTAGGACAATTTTGCATGCTTTTAGAGCATTTTTTGTACCTGAAATCCTCCCAATTTTGAGAGTATCTTGCCACCAATGAACCTAAGAAAAGGTTTCAGTCATAGGCCGAGCTAAGTGGCAGATAGCTGTTGAAATTTTGTGCTGGAATCTGGCCAGGAGATGCCTTAGAGTATAAATACTGGCGCCTGGCCTAATGACCATTACCTAATAAATAGCTTATAATAAAGCTATATTTATTTCATCATTATCCTAATTTTCTCATTGAATCCTTTCTTTGGAGAAAGTGTTGATAAACTGGAAGTGTTAAATTCCCAATTTGTAATGAAGCCTGCCTCAGAAGAAGTTCCTGAACCCAAAGTGAAAATTATGCCCAAAATTGGCCAGAAGAGTTGAGGCGAATTTAATAGATATAGTGAGCTGTTAAACGGTCTGAATCCTGTAAACTAAAGGCGCCAAAGAGGATCAACCATCGGAAATTCAGCCTACTTATAGATGTGCAGGATAACAATTTCCAAGCAAGCGATCCTCAGATTTTGACAATGTTGCTGATGGATCTGTAACAAATGATACCTATTTTGGACAAGCAAACAAGCCTACCTGAGTGATCAATTTCGTTGAAAAAGAAGAGAATTTGGTCTCTTTAACTTTAAGAATATGACATTGGTGTCATGACTATATGACATAATTAAGGGGACAGACCTTAAGGACAAGGATGGACGTCATGAGGCCAAAAAGGGTCAAGCTGCAATGCCTACCTGACTTAAAACATACCCTGGTCCAGCTCAGGGACAGGCGAGATATGCCCAGGTTGGTCCAAGGGATGTGCTGATGCTTAGCCGGGCATTACATCCTGGGCGTTATAAATGCACCAGCTACGTTTTCAGCTTGGACAGTTCAATATTGTTACTTAAGGATCAGGAAATCAAATTCGTTTCATTTAATAATATTGTAAAGTCAAAATAGGTCAATTTACAATCTATAACTTGAGTTTGGACAATACTGAGTTACAGTACCTTTGCCAATGGTAGCATGTGCTAATTAGGTTCTTTAAACTTAGCACCACTTCCTCTTATCACTAACTTCTCCCATATTGTTTAACTATGGTTCTGAAAAACCAACTTCTCTCGTTGGTCCTCTAGTTTGTTAAGATTCACGTTTGTTTTAATATTTTATGTGCATTTATTATATTCTGTTGGCTGACCTCCAAGAGGTCCCAAAGAACCAAATGTGTACCTTCCTTGCTTGGGCCATACTGTGCACCATCCTTCTGGGTGGCGTTTTTTACCCTTTATTTAGTAGAGGGTTCTGCATCAGGGGGTGGGCCATCGCCCCCCACCGTTATTGAAGCTGGATCATTATATACATGCTCTTGACACTTATTGCCCACCCTTATTTTTAGTCTTACCAAAACTTATTCCAAGTGTAAGGTCTTTGTAGTAGTATTTAAGCTCTATGTTTACTGTGGTTCTAACGCTCTTGTCGACAGTGGTCTCATTCTTGTTGGTGATGTGCCAGCTAGGCGTTTCTCTTTTCTCTGCATGAGGTGTTCTTTTCCACCCTTTTGGCAGGTACATGGTGTGTATGGACTGTTTAAAGTCTAGTTTCTCAGGTTTCCAAGTTTCCTACCACTTCTTCTCATTATAACAAAACCAGCCCTGAATTTATTCCTCCAGGAGTTGAATGGCTGCGTCAGCTTCTACAAAAGTCCCCTGCCTGAGTGTTTTACATTTATAAAAATGTATTGTGGGTGTCAGTGTATAGAGAGTTTTTAAGCGACCCTTGTTGGCAGGGAAACCTTGTGTTATGGCTTTCAAGCGTTCTCATTGGTTTATTTGTGAAACAGGGTGTTGAGCATTTTTATGTGCCCTTATTCTTAGGAATCTTTTTGTGTCATGGGCTTACCTGTGTTTAAAGTTTTCCAAATGGCGTTATTCCATACCACTGTGGATGCCCCTGCAATGGACACTCAATGATTCAAGCGATCCCCACTAGCTTTGAGCATCTGTTTGAAGCTTTTTGGGTCAATTCCCCCGCCCATACCCAGAAGGGGCCAGGTGATTCGTCCGTCAGTGTTTCACCATCGGTGGCCCCTATAACTACCTGCTCCAAAAATTTTCACATGCATATGAAAAAGGGGGATAATATCCTTCCATTCCTTTGTTTTTTGCAGAGTTTAATGGTGAGCAGGGGTCCAGCCTCGAAGTTAAATTAAATGTATAAGTATACTTCACAGTTATGATGTCACCCACCGCTGCCCTTTAACTATGGCGTCTACAAAATATGATTTTTCTCAAATGGGGTATAGCTCCCCACCAATCCACTTATTTGCCAGAACTAGAGGGTCTGGGCGTGTCTAGCTCAGAATTAATTTAGAAAATTAAACTAAAATAAATTTCTCTCCCCAAATTTTTCTCTCTCTTTGCAATCACAAATTGCAACATATTTGATTCAAGACTAGGTAAGTATGATAATCTCTTAAAGGAGATTAGTGTGCACCCAATTTAGGGTAGTAGTTGGGCTAGCAAAGTAAAGGGCATAGGATTGGGCTTCCCACCACCCAAAGTTAAGAAACTCCCTGGTGGCACCAGTGGCTATGAAAAAATGAAGAAAATGGCAGTAAATATCTCGCAGGAGATTTTGTCTTGGCAAACCAAATGCAACCAATGCATCAAATCTCCCCATTCCCATCACCTGTCATCTGTGGAGCATGGGCTATGAGTTTTTTTTGGATATTAATTCGATGGCACAGTAGGAAAAGTTCTGTGGTGATGTACATAACTACTTCCCGTTCATTGTGTACATAGCACCTCATTCTATGACCTATTGTTGTCTTGACCTTGAAATTAAAACCAAGCAAGCAGCAGAAAAAGCTGCACAGATGCATGTGGTGATAGCTCTCCTGGAAGGTCAATGGGTGATTGAAACGAAGCGCACTTGTTGGGCCAAGTCTAACCAAATTTATGTTATGTTTGAATTCCTCTCCACAACAATAAAGCGCACAGTACTTGAAAGTTACCTCTCAGATGATTAAACACTACAGGGATTTACAATCGTTTGAAATCCAGTTCTTCATGCAATATGACAGATCATAGTATGGGCAAAGCAATTGCACTTTCAACCCATCTACGGTGATAGCAGAAGATCTGACCCCAAATACCACACACTTCAATGCTCAATATTGAAGGGCAATAAACGTGCCTATTCCACTTTACAGTGGACAGCGTACATCTCATCTTCACCTTCTGTTGTTATTTTGGCCGCAAGGCCCACACCTGACCCTCCAAAGAGAGCTTTTCACAGAAAAATCCTCACCAACGCAATGGTAAGTGCCAAATCCCATTATGAACCATCCATTGACACTGACGCCAAATTCCCTTGGGATGCGCAGGAGTGTTATATTCAGGTAAAACCTGTGTTCCCACAAGAACGCATAAAGGCCAAGCAGGCCAGCAGAGTAGCAACCAAGGTAGCAGCTACGGCTGTTTCCATGAACCCACCTTCCCATACCCAGTATAACATTGATTTATTCACTGCTGAAGCGGTTCAAGAAGCCGTTCAATAATCAGATTGGCCCAACCAACCTGAGGACCCAATGGATGATTTGGATTTACCTGAGCTAAATTACCAAGCCTTTATAAAAACCAATTCAACCATCCACTTCCCTCCTGAATTTTTGTTGACCTCTAATGGTGCAACTCAGGAGCAAAGCGAAGTGAAAAACAAAAACAAATCAACAAAAAACACTAAAACCAAAACTACATACAAAGCAAAGGAATCTCTTAAGACCTCGTATCAAGCACCAAATACAAGGTCTAAAAACTACTCCTGCTGAGAAAGTGGCAAAGGATGGCAATGGAGCCCCTCCCATTGCACCTAAGGTGTGATGGGGGGAGCCTTCACAATAGGAATGTTGAACATTGCTGGACTAAAGGCCTCACCGTCTTGGGATAAGAAACTGAGTTTTTTAAAAATTAATTTACCTTTGGACATTTTGGCCTTTCAGGTAAACCACTTCCACATAGTGCCAAGGAAATATGGGCAATTATGCTACTTCCTCCCTTTCTTTTTGGTCACCGCACTGTGGGATAATTATAAGTGCAACCCATAGTTTTTAAATTTAATTCTAAAATTTTCTTACCTTAATGTGCATGTGCTTTTTGTGTCTTTTTATGGGATAATGAAGTGCATGCTATTGTTAGTATTTATGCCCCAATCTGAGAACGGGATCTCTGGGAATTCCTATTGGCTGCAGCTTCCCACCCACTATATACTGATCCATTTGTGGTGGGGGACTTGGACTGATGGGCCAACCTGTCCACTGGCTGATGCCTTCTACGCCTACCACCATAAGGAGCACGTCAAACCTTGCGTTCTAAAAAGCCAATTTGGAAGCTTTTTGATACCCTCCTTAAACATGAATCGCTGCTCCCCTACATGTCCTGTCCCCATGTGCACAACAGTCAGCTGAGGTATATCCCGCACTGAGCTTATTTTTGCCCCATTGAACTTTTGGTCTCAAAATGCACTCTTCATAACAAAACAAATTTAATTTCACTGACCACAGGTTTGTGTCAAATTCCTTCTCTTTGTTAATCACAGTGGCACTGGTGCCAAAGTGGTGCAAAATAAATCCAGCTGAGATCACGTAGCCCAGGTTTTTTCTATGGGTGGACACAGAAACGTTGGCACTGGAGTTTGCCAAACCTTTCTGTGTGGACCCACTGATCACCTGGTCAACCTTCAAAGCGAACACCATCCAATAGGCATGCCACCTCTCTTCGCGTCACTCACAAGCCACCTCATTGATCATTATGTGCACAATTGCATAAGTGGACCACATGGAGTCTAATGTCCCTGCTGAATGCTACAGCCCAGCTTGGGGTTACAATTGGGAAAAAGTGTCTGCTCATCTCAACGCATTGGTAAGGCAACACAAACATTGCATTTGTGTTCAGTTCAAGGCAAAAAATATAATGGTGGTGACACATGCTCCGCCTTTTTTTCAAAAGATTCTTCACACCATGACAGAGCTTGGCCTGCACACAGATGAGGCAGCCGAACCACTCTGTCACAGAAATTACAGCCAAAGTGGCAGTCAAATTTTGAAACTATTACTCCAAATGTATTGATTCAATCCAGTCAAACTGGCCGAAATTGAAGATTTAAAATAGCGCACATATCTGTACCACTTCCTGGTACCTGGAATTGATGAATTTTATTACCGGGACAAACTGTGATATCCCATTTGCAGTGCACCACACAGGAAATGACAAGGTCCAGATGGGATTCCTTATTAGTCCTTTAAGAGATGTTTTAATCTTTTCTACTCTTTGTTGCTAGCCTCAATGAACCAGTGTTAGATAGAAACGCGCCTCCTTCCTGGGGCCTGGAGGCATACACTATAAAGCTATATAAAAAAAGGGGATAAGACGAACTTGGCTAACTGGCACCCCATTTCACTTTATAACATCAATACTAAATTATCTACTAAAATTATGGACAACCGCCTAGGGGAAGTTGCCTCTAATATAATCTCCTCTAAGCAATTTAGTTTCATTCCCAAGAGGTCTATATGGGACAACATACACACTGTAGCCAAAGTCTGATAATCCATGGCTACTGATGCACTTGTTTTCTTGTACCATCAGAAGGCTTATGATATTGTCAACTGGGATAACCTCAAAGCCTGCCTCCACAAGTTCCACCTCCCCCATCGTTTCGTTAATTGGTAATTTTGCTTATGGAATCCGCCACAATGGCTGTGCGTGGCCCTGGTTTCCTCACTGATGTGGCTCACCCACAAAGGGGCCTCCGCCAAGGGGACCCTTTAAGTCCACTCTTGTAAAACTTTAGCTTCAACCCACTTTTGCGCAACATAAATGCCTACCTTACTGGTGTCCAAGTGCAAGGCCAAGCACCAGTTAAGATGCTGGTATATGCTGATTATAGTGTGGTTGGGGTGTCTAACAAATAAGATGCATGCGCACTGGAGGCAAATATACATGATTACTCCAGGGTCTGTAACGCCACACTTAACGCCTCCAAAAACAAAATCATTCCCCTCAGCTGTTACCAAGCCCGCTGATCACCAGCACCCCGTAACCTACCTGCTTCAGCAGCTATCTCACAGGTTCACTTGCCCTGCCCAAACCATACCACCTGCTTGTGCTCTCTTTTATGCTAAGCCCCAAAGCTGGTCTGGTATGCCATTTGGGGTGTGTGGCTGGTGGCGGGAAGGTATGCCTCATCGGTGATGGAGCACCATATTTAAAAAATGTTACAAAGCGCATCGCTATCCTCAGGGCCCACCAGGATACACTCCCAGACTGGGTTATGCTTGCAAACTCTATGTCTCTGTCCAAAGTCTGATTTTTGGCCCATGCTCTCGCCTTTCCCCCCTCTTTCTTCACCTTTTTATATGCCCTCCTACAAGGGTGGCTTTGGTTAGGCCGCCCACCGCCAGTGCGCCTGGATGTCATGTTTGGCCCTCGCCTTAGTGGTGGTATGAGCCTTTCAACTTCAAGGCCCATGTCACAAAAATACTTGGCATCTGGATCGCAGCAGTCACCAACCACACTCCCAGCCCAACGCTGGTCATGCGCAACCCACTCCAACTTTTCCGCATACTGGGCCTCAGCAATTCTACACGCCACATTCCTTGTTAAACTATCTTGGCTCTCATCCCTCTGCCGCCGGCCTGCATGGGACGGCGCCCCAATTCAAACATATTCTCCTCTCCATGCGGAGTGCTGAGTGGAGAATAAGCATCAGTGGATGTCGCGAAATTGACCCTGAGCTCCACTAGTGTGCCAGGCCAACCAGTATGAAGACTGGTGGCCCTTTTCTGTTTTGCCTTCATTGGCGTACCAAACCCTACAAGTCCTGAGTCCAACCCACCATTTAAACACCAATGGCTTCGCCTTTAGCCCCAGGTGTCCTCAGCGTGTGCCCTGCAAGTCCTGCCCCCGTCCTGGGTGTCTTAGGCAATTCCATGCTGCCCCACCCTCGCGACCCTTCACCAACCCATCTGGGCATGCCCCAGTGAGTCCATCCCCCTACTGGGTGGCTATGGCAACTCCCACGCTGCACCCCAATAGGGTTGGCGGCCTGTCAGCGCATCCGCTAGTAGCCAGCTGGCCAGATTCCCATTGGTTCTTTATAAGGAAGAGGCATGGGAGCTGGCACCACTGACCACTCCAGGTGTTTTACCCACGCCTATTGGGGATCCCCTATCCTATCTATCTCTACTCCACATGGAACTAGCTACTATAAAATAAAAGAAAGAATAGTGCAAGAGAGATGTTTATTAGGAGGGAATGGATAACTATTTTTACTACTTTCATGGCTATTGCACCCGGGTACTCTTTGGCCAATCAACTACTGAAAAACCCATTGGCCTCTTGATGCCACAACTCTACCAGATCGTAAACTTGTTCATTCATACTTCATAGTGATTTCCTCCAGATCCGCTCATCTGATAACCAAATATTAAATTAGGTCAATCCATCCTCAGCATAAGTCGCTGGTTAATTGTAATAAATTTGTAAATAATTAGGACTTCAAGTATCCTTGACATGAGTCACTGGTGCTCCAAATTAGTTGTTGGAAAAATTTTGGACTTGTATTGGATTCATCAGCTTTCTGCTGGAAACTCCCACAACGATTTTCATATGGCATTTCAGCAGTGAACACAGCTTCTGCTGAACCTAAACTCAAATAAATTATAACATTAAATAGTATCAAACTAAGCGATTAGCCAACAATTACGCCCGACTAACCAAAACCCCTAACTCTGATACTATCAGAAGGATTCATCTGTTTAAAATCCCTACAGTGGACACACCTCCCAGAAGGGTCGCCCTACTTCCCCGTTTCAAACAAGAAGTTCATTAGCAAGCCGTTCTGAATGACCTGATACCCCGAATGTCCCTCTCAAATCCCCTTTTGAAAAACCTTGACATCCCATACTCTTTGGAGACCCAGACGCATACTTGGCGGTTCACTCACCATCCTCTAATACAACCCCAAATTTGCGCACATGTGTGGAGATTCTTGATAATGGTGTACTGCACAGCTGAGAAGTCCAATGACTCTCAATCTTAATGAATTGTATGCGTTTAATACAGATCTTTAGTCTATCGCTTGTAAGTTTGCCCGCCATCACAGGAGATTTGGCGGCACGTTATGCGCCTCTTTTTCCAAGAAAGTACGCAGGTTTTTCAGCCTTTCCAAAAAAGACTTTTCCTTATCCATGACCTCCCATATTCACCCATCGTTCCACGCCTTAATTGTTGCAAGAGCGCTATGGAAAATACACACCATTGTCCATGACGCACTATCTGTCACTACTCCAACCCTCCATGAAGCTGTGCATCGCTTTCATTCCCACCTCATGGATCACATTAAAGTCTGGCTGTTTGGCCACCTGCCATCCCACCAACGATGGTTGGTGCTGTCCTGGTTCCATATCTGGTTCCCCTTGTCAGAACCCTTTCCTTCATTTGTGTTCAGTTTTGGTCCAGGACTCCTGTCACTCCCCCTCTTCCTTCCAT
The DNA here is from genome assembly GCA_022478985.1 of Massospora cicadina. Lineage (NCBI taxonomy): Eukaryota > Fungi > Entomophthoromycota > Entomophthoromycetes > Entomophthorales > Entomophthoraceae > Massospora > Massospora cicadina. The sequence continues at coordinate 164,216 of JAKSZP010006616.1, read as the reverse complement.
TGGATGTTCCGCTGGAAACAGGTGGTAGCCACGGTTCCTCAGGGTGTCCCTCGTTCTTTCTTGCGTTTTGTAGCTGTAGTTTTATTGGAAGTGTCCATCCCATAGTCGGCCTCCCCAAATAAAATTTATAATATAAAGGATCTAATACAGTAAATATTACTTATAATGTTATTGAAATCACTATTATTTTATCTGAGGTGGATCAAACTTGTAACAGATATGTTCCCAAGACCTTGCTTGCCATTTGACAATATTTAAAATCTATGCCTAAAGAGGTTTATCTTGATCACTTGGTTTATAATAGGCTGCATTAGAATTTCAAATGTATGACTCAAACAATACCAAAAGGAAATTTTAATTTTTGATGATTTTGGTGATCTTTTAATACATACATGACAGATAGATAACACAAAATATACCACAATAGACCAAGGTGTGGGACTTAATACATCGCCAGACTCTGTCACCCAGAGGGCTTCACAGGGCTGCGCTTAAATGGTGCATACCAACCCTGGCTCTGATATAAGCCGAGGTATGGTGAGCAATCATGTTTCGCCTAATTTGGTTCATCCATACCTTCAATGCTAAATTAAGCTAATGCTCATACTGCTGCATAAGTTTCAACTAGAGGTTGTTCCAGGCATGCACTAGTCAAAGTTGCTCTAGTTTATAATGTCACAACATCTTGAGCTTTAAGCGCAAATGCCCTAACAAAATTTCATAACTTGTTTTTCTCCTTTGCCAACCAGATTAAATTAATAAATTAAGATTAAGAAATAGACAAAAACACCACTCCCAAGTAAGGTCCAGACATAAGAAAGATGGGCTTTTACTTTAGAGAAATAACAAGAATTTTATGTGATTTAAGTGTAAATTAATATGAGGAGTGGTAGCATAGTGGGGTGGTTCCTGCTCCAATCTGGTTCAGGTTTTGATTGACACAAGTTTGAGACTAGCACAGGGTAAAAAATCTGCATGGTATAAATGTCCCATGGTCAACCCACCTAGTTTACTATAAACTGTAAATTGATACATTCTCTTTCCGTGAAGCATAATTCTAAAGCAAAATCTTTCAGAAAAAAGCAAATCTTTGATCACCCGCCATAACTTACCAATGTCCTCAGACTCCCCGCTGGCTGCCCCAGTGTGAGGCAGCTGTGAAACCCCCCACTGTTTTCCATCTGACAGGAAAACGTGCTTGGACTGGCTCACCCAGTCATACCAAAGCTCTGGGAAGATTCGTTCCACCCAAGGACCTCGACGCCCACCTTGCTTATACCAAAGTGGTGCCTCATTGCCGCCTGGTGCTTCCCCAGAGCAACATGCATTTCAGCCTTATGGTCAATTATGGTAAACTGTTCCTTTACCATGATCAAGCCATTATTAAAATGTATCAGGCGGTGATGACTCCTGCCATATTATTGACTTATGCCCCTATAGGGGATATTCTTGATCTTGGCTTCACTGTGAATCCAACGCCACCATTGCGGCAACTGTGCCCCTGGTTTTCAAGGGTACCCTTCTCCTCACAATTCAGACCCAGTTCCCAGCGAATAATACTTTGGTGGTTCAGTATGCTGATTTGCCCACCCACCTTCTCCCTGATGCGCTCAACCAGGAGCTAATGGAAGGTTTGGCAGCTTATGGGTCCAACCCATTTTGAAAAACTGTGGTCTAAAATGGGGCCACACACCTCGCTGGGCCTCGGTCATATGCCACAATCAGCCCTGAATCTAGTAAAATTGCCTTGTCAATTCCCCTTGCACTGTCATCCCCTCTGCACCTGACCATCCTTTCTAGGCCCGCGTTGAGGGTGGGCGGATGATCTGCCCATCCTGCTTTAAGTTGGACCACTTCAAATGCAAATACCCTTCCTTAGCTGCTTCTGACAGCTCTGATTTTTTGTCTGCCTGCTTTATAATCTGCCACCCACCCCAGCCAGCTTTGTTATGGGGCACGATACTCCCACCTCCCCAAAGCCTGTTGATGTAGCTACGCCAGCAGCCACCAATCAGCCTCCTCCTCGCCCCAGTGCCACAAACGCTCCCTCTAATCGAGCACAGGATTGGACTACAGTTTGCTCCCATGCATCCTCCAATGAATAATACAAACCTCAGGAATATTCCAATTCCCCAATTCATTTCAACCAAAATCCTTGGGATCTAAAGGCTAAAATGATGAGTCCAGGAATATTATGCAAACAGCACTATCCAACTCGAGAAGTTTACATTTACTGACCACAACACAACACTACCACATTGCTTATAAAACCCCCAGCAAAACGCTGAAACATTCCATGGCAACTACCAACTGGCTGTTGTAGCAACGGCTAAGTAAGATTGTCGCCCTGTCCACAAAGCTGCCGCCAAATCAGTTGTGATGCTCGCAGGAGGAATTCATTCTCCCATTATCCCCTCATCTGCCAATAGGCTCCAAAAGCAGATTGTGGCTGATTCTCACAAAGCTGCCAACAACGCCATCAAAAACATGGTAGTGGTGGCGCTGAATCCAAAATTCAAGATTACCCGCACCAATATCACTATGTTTGTAGAGCTCCCTGACACAGGCATGAAAGCTAAAACATATTTGGCCAGCTATGTCATATCTCTTATATTCATTCGCTGTCTTCCTGTCACCCTGATCATTTGAAATTTATTTCCATATCCCACGACGCCCAGACGTCCCTGCTCTCCACTGTAGCCCTTGTCGTGCTTTGGGGTGAAGCAGAGGCCAATGATAAGCCCCCAGATCCCCCTTCCCTTCCTCTCTCTCTCTCTCTCTCTCTCTCTCTCTCTCTCTCTCTCTCTCTCTCTCTCTCTCTCTCTCTCTCTCTCTCTCTCTCGCTATGATAGGATAAGCGGTTCCTGCTATTCCACCTGATAGGTTGTGCTCACGTTTAGTGTGTCATCTACTCATTTTTTGAGGTTTGTTCATTTTGTTCAGTGAGGGTTTATATGTTAGCTTTTCGAGTTTTGTAATGTCCATCCCCTGGTCAACTTACCTCATTTAAATTAAGTGTAAATTGATTTTCAAATAATAAATGTTAGCCCAACAAGAGCTACACAAATTAATCATAAATATAGGCATTGAATTCCTTAATGAATGCCAACATCCCAGCAACTATTATCTGGTTGCTTGAAGGAACTTAATTTTATGAAAATATATTTTATAAAACCATATAAAAATTTAAAAATATTCTATATGCATTAAATTTAAAAATTAAATCATTTCAGAGATGTGAAATCACAACTTTTGGTATTTTGGATTTCTTAAATTTAACCTTAGAATATTTATTTGTAATAGCTAATAGTTACAAACCAGGGGACAATACTGCACTAATTACGGTGAAATGGAAAGATAAAATAAAAGGGATATGAGGAAGAATTTGTGAACATACATGTGCAGCGTTCTTTTTTAAAATCTATTTGAGTCAGACTGACCAGGGGACAGACAGTACTGATACAAAGCTTTAAAGCCAAGACACTTGGGGCGATAGAACAAAACAAAATAAACCTTCAACCAGACAAGGAGCAGAGGAACGCTAACTCACCATGGCAGAGGGATAGGAGGGTCAGGCGGCTCAACATCAGGCACAGCAGTGACAAAAACAGTGACATGATCGATATGACAGATATAAGCTAAGAGCAAGGGTGTTGGGGCATCAGCATGGTGCGGGTTGAGGATGCTTAAAAAAGGAATAAAATACACAATATCAGCCTGGAGGATAGCTTTTACATATTCTTCAAAATGATGTTTAGCTTTAACGCGGGCATCTGGGAGTAACGCAAAATAGAAAAGACTTTTCTGGGTGCTTTTAGTTTTTGGGCTAAATACTACAGGCTAGAAACATATGATGAAGCGTTTGCGTCTGTGTGGGGCAACTTTGTCATTTCTTCCCGCGCTTCTTAATGAAAATCTGGGGGAGTTAAACGGATGTAACTCAAATAAAAATCCATAAAAAGATTTTTTCACTGCTTTGTGGAGGAGGAAATTATGGGGTGAGTCCACTGCTGCTAAGGCTAGATGGTAGTCACTTCAGAATGAGATGGTATAGGGATTAGGGGAATAACGTCTGGGCGGGAGAGGATTGTCAAAATAAGAATTTATAATTTAGACAAGCTATAGCCCTCCATGGGGCTTTCACCAGATTTATCCTCCTCATGGATGACAATTTCAACTGTTTCGTCAACCTCATTCAATAGAGCCTAAGGATTAAGGTTAATATGATCAGGCAAGGCTGAATAAGGGTTAGTGGTAGTTGAAGAATGGGAAGTTGGTTGGTGGCAAGTAGTGGTCTAAGCATGATTCCAATTGATGGTTGGAATGAAGGTGGGTTAGTGTGGCTGTAGGAATTGGATGGAGCAGATTTCTGCTCTGGCCCTACAATTGAGGGCGTTGGGGGGTGGCAACAAAATAAGCCATTTGGATGTCACTGACAAGGGGTCAGAAATAGAAGAAGGACTGGCTTTGGGGTAGGATTTCTTACAGTGGTCTAATCCAAAACAGAATGGACGAAATTGTTGAGTGTTATTGACCCATGCCCAAAAGAAATTCTCTGGTGCTGCAGTGATGCAAGCATGCAGGGAAATTTGTTGGGTGATGGCACGTTGTTGAGGGATGATAAAGGCAGTGGTGCGAGGGGTAACAAGGCGCTCATCCCCAAAGGAGCTATGAAGATGAGGCTGGGCTGAGTTCCATTAGCAAAAGTCCTGACATTAAAATATCATACAGTATATGGGGTGGAAGATGGGAAGGGAGGTTTGCAATTAACACCATCAGGGTAGTACCAGAAGGGAGACAAGTACAAGTAGTAGGAATGGGGGTGCTTTTATAGATTAAAGGAGTCATTGCTACCACAGCAACCTACTCCTCCGTTTATATCTGATATAAAAGTTGCCCTTAAGAGTGGAAATTGATAAATCCATATGGTGCAAAGGTAGCAGTGGACAGTTCAATTATTGCTTTGTCAGCATAACATAATATACGTCTATAATTGACATGGAGACAAAAACAAATATTGTAGTAAGGAAGGGCAAGAGGATGGGAGTAGTTTAGGTGAATGCGCGCCAGGTGGAGCACTAGGTCCCGTGGAGAGACAAATTGACCAGAAGAGTGGCTAGACTATATGGGCCCATCTGAATGGCTTCCCCACAGGGCGGAAGCTCTTGGGTGTGGATCACCACTGCCCCATATTGGTGCATCAGGCGGCGGATCTGAGGACATCAATCAGGAAGTGGACATGGCCAAACGGCGGTGGTAAATTAAACTCTTGTTAAAATTTGATCAAAAGTGAGGTTAATTGTAAAGAAAAATATTTATGTACAGTGTTCTGATAGATCAGGAATTCCATGAACTGCTGTGATTTTGGAATGTCTGTTTATAGCTTAGATGAACAATGCCAAACATTATTTAAAAACTCAAAATAGATAACCTAAACCAAAGATGATAAAATCTGGGAGTCTAGTACCTTTTTGGGTCTTTAATATAATATTTGTAAAGCAAAAAAGCTTCTAAAAGCGTTACTATAATATGGTAATAGTAAGGGACAATTGGTAAATTTATTCCATCTGAGATAAAAGTTTCCATCTTTTATTATAAAACTACATTTTAATTAACTTATACATCTATGGATACATCATATTTCATGGTCTTGAGTATTAACAAGATTTTTTGGCAATTTTCCATGCTTGTTAATACCAGAGGTGCTTTGCTTTGCAATTAGGACCACCACCCACTTATTTCAAAACCCTTGGAAAGATACTCATAAGTATTAAAAGACTCTTTGTTGATAGATTTCAAGTTATACTTGTTATTTTGTCTGGTGCTCAATAGCAGGTGAAATAGCACTATTTTTGACTTTATTTAAACCTTGCAATTATTATATGAAATTAAGAAGTGTCCACAAAAATGGGGGCCTATAAAGAGATGAAATGTGGTAGCATTGAGGAGAGATCACCTCCTAATATAGAATACTGATACAAACTAGTAGCCAATATGAATATCTGCTAGTAACTATTAAACATAGCTGCCAACTTTATAAGGTGTAAATATACTAAAATTCTGGTAGAAAACATGGAAACCCAATATGTATTAAGATTTTTTGGATGCTGGAATTTATTTTTATTTACTTATTATTATTTTTCCGAGCTTTAAAAGCCCTAAGGGGCTTCTAGTGCAGGAAACTTTGCGGGATGAAGACCTGGGGTACTGCCCACAACCACACATTAGGTCTGCGTGAACCTAAGCACCACCAAATGTGGTCCTTACTGTGATTAGTGTAGCTCATACTATCCCTAAACTGAAATATGCCCGCTATTTTTAAGTACTGGGCAACTCGTCTGCACCAGTCAAGGCAGGTGATATGCCTCTCATCCCCTTGTGGGAGACAAGACCTGATGACTCAAGGTTTAAAGCCCTTGAGTGTGAGAAACCAAAGCCCTCCTCTTTGTCACCTGCTTTTTTGCAAAGCTGTGCTCTCCAGCCCCTTTTTGCCCAGAGAGCCCTGGAGCCCTTTAAGATCTTCTGTAATTTCTTGCATAATATGGTTTGTCACCATCTGGCTCATGACAACGGAACTAACAGCTAGCCAAGCTTCAGGCCAACTTAGAAAACCGTGGCATTTATTTTAGGCAGGTGCACCAAAGCGTAGAAAACCAGGATTGCCCTTCCCTTGTCCTGGGGTCCGCACCTGCACAAAGCCAGCTCAGGGGAGGCCATTTGACAGATGCAATGCCCAACTTTTACCCCTTTTCTTCCAAAATTCTCCCCCATGGAATGGTTGACACCTGTGAGAACAGTTTGACACAGTCAATATTACCATCCTGCACTTCTTTCAGGTCACTACAAGACCCAACCCACGTTCCTCTCTGGGTTCTAGCGTTAGCTACTCACCCATGTTACCATGGGCTTTACACAGTTGTACCACGAAAAGGCCCCAGTTTACCCTAATTATCTCACCACTTAATAAATTTTAAGCAACTTTAAGATTTAAAAATGCAAGATGAACATTACATGGATGATCAATCTCGATTTTAATTTTAAAAGATAAAGATTTAGTTAAGCTAACAGATCTGAGTAGAGATGGCTAAAAAACACCATTATTACTCAGAAAAAACTAAGCCATATGACAAGTTATAATCACATATTTGTGGTTTAATAAACAAGGATTGCGAAGTAAAAATCAAATTTCTAAAAAAATAGGTAAGAACTTTTTCTAAAAGGTTCACAGGTTTTCTTGTAAGTGATATAGTCCACTGAAAAAATTGTATGTTTATGTAAGGGCTTTAAATGGGTTTAAGTCATATATAGTATTGTAACTTTTTTAAAAATGGCAAGGATCAGTAACAAGAACTTTAAAAATCTGGTATGAGACATCACATATATTATAAATACCCAATTATGCACTGATGGAAAAGAAACTTTATCAGTGATGGACCTACAGTAAAAATTATTCATAATGGTATACAAATTCAAATGGCTCATATGTCAAGATGCATGTATCAAGATGATTGTCAGCCTTCTCTATTTTATATATAGGTACTATGCACACAATTACAACTTCCCCTGAAAATTTAGTTGACTTTGATATTAAATAATTACTGGGAGATACCTATTTGTTTTTTAGCACTATTGATGCCCAACTCAAAAGAGGTGCCGCCAATTCTTTCTTTGCAAATGGGCCAACTAAAGGGATTGGCAAAAACAAAAAAAATCCTAACATGGCACCTCAGCTAATAGACTAGGAAGCCATATCAGATGATGAGAAAGCTTTGGTGAATCTACTTTCTGGTGCCCGCTTTAGCTGGCAGACCACGGCGGACAACATTGGGATAGGAGCATCAGCAACATGTGGCATAAGGTGGTATAGCTGTGGGTTTTCTTCGTTTATGAGGCCAGCGGTGTCCATTGCCTCAGTGTATTGAGCAAGATAATGCTCAACGAAAATGGTGAGAGCTGGCACACAAGTGGATGTTTTGATGTGCTGGTGGGTTTTGGGTTAGTTGGGGTTGAAAAGAGAAGTTTTTGCTGCATCAATGCAAGCATGGCTCACATCAAAAGAAAGCTCCTCAATTTCAAACTTCACATCTTCCTCAAAATCATGGCAAAATTGAAGATAGGAAAACCCTCAACAAGGGACTCCATTGGTCCATGGAGATGCTGGCAAAGTAGGGTGTTAACAAGGGCAGCTGCAGCCTCAACTGCCTTTTTATCAATATTTGAATAAACCAGAAAACTGTTTTAAGGGCAAAAACAGTGGGGATGCAAATCAGATTGGTCAACAAAAACCCCTCCAAAGCAAAATCTGGCTTCACATGATGCAGCATTTCATAACCATTAATCCATTTGAGAGCCTAAAATGAATTTAGCTTGGACAATACTGAGCCAACACCAGAATTGAAGTGGTGGCATTTGCTGATTGGTTGCATACAGTTGACCATGGCAGCTCAGCTGAAACTGATTTAGCCATCAACAGGGTTCAGTAATCCAGTCAATTTACTTATATTTTGCTTATAATTTGTGTTTTAATTTTTAGCCACTTTGGGAGCTGCGCCAGATTTCCTAAAGTTTTGGGTTAGAAGAATGAGCCCCATTTAAGAATCAGGGAAAAGTGGCCGCTGGGGCAATTCTAGATGAAGGAGCAGCAGAAGCAGTGGAGGCAGAAGCTGTTGGACACTTGCACTTTGAATGATTGAGTTCAAAGTGCAAGGGACAAATGGTGCAGCCATTTTTGATGCACATCCATATTGGGTGATCTGGGGTAAAACTGATCACAGTGCGGGGGGGAATCACAAGGTGGAAATTGCAATGAAATGTGTGAATCATTGAGAAAGTGCAAGGCCCTTCCAGATGATACGCCCCATTTGAAACCACAAACTGCAACATTGGGTCTGTGCTGTAAATAGCCAAACCCTAATTGAGCTCATGTCAGAGGCGTTCAGTGGAGAGATGGGAGTGCAACCCAGCAAACTGTACTACAAAGTGGTCTGATATGGGAGCCATGTGAGAATGGTGGGAATTAAGATTTTTTAATAAATTATTGGAAGCTCTGATGCTGCCACCTAATTGGCTTCAGAGCAGAAGCCAAGACCAAAGTACCCCTTAAAGGGGAAGAATTCAATATAGTCAGTGGATTTTAGAGCTTAAATGGCCATCTTGATAATGGTTGCGCTCATGTATGGGAAAAGTTTAACATATTGACCCAGAGGATTAAATGAAAATTGCTTTATGGGAGCACCAAAGGGCTCTGGAGCACTGCCTGGGAGCTTGTGAGGTGGTGGCCAAGTACAAAGGAGAAACATAACGCCTGGTAGCTTTGGGAGGGCTAGCAGAGCCAGCCCAGGAGCACTTTACCGGCGGCTGAAAGATGCCAGATAGTGGCGCACCACCACCAAAACTGAGGCAGCAGGCGTCAATTGCATCAACATCAGTAATTTTTGGCTCAAATAAAGCAGTCATTTTTTGTTTTTTTTTCTAGAAAAAATCAATTTAGCTTTAAGTTAGTTATTGAAGTGAAAGAGAGATGGGAGATTTCCCTTTTGTAATTGCATAAATCAAGTAGTTGTTTCCCTTCCAAAGATCTTTAATATTTAAATTTTAAATTTTAAATTTATTACGGTGAAGGCCGACCATGGGACGGACACTTCCAAATATGACTCAGATGAGACAAAACATAGTACCAGGGGGGGCACCCCAGAGAAGCGATGCTATCTCTTGTTGCCAGCGAGAACGCCATTTATGGGGAGGGGGAGGGAGCGTGTAAAGGGGCCGTAGCCACTATTGAGCACGTGTGGAGGAAGGGGTCTGATTTGATGAACCAGACTGGGAACCAGGAGGAGACCAGCTGTTGGCGACGCGGTGGGAGATATCCAAACATCCACGCTTGAAAGTGGTCCACCAAATGAGACCGGAATCTGTGGACAGCTTCAGGGAGGGTGGGGATAGATCCAGCGATGGCATCCAAGACAATCGTGTGGATAGTCCACATGGCGATTGCAACCACCAGAGCACGGAGGGAGGGTGGGAGGGGGAGGCCATTGATGAAGCAAACATATCTCTTGACAGACTGAAGGGATGCGTTTGATCCTGGCCTAGCAGACGTTGGACTTCGCGCCATATCACTTTAGAGGTGGGGCACTTCTCCAGGCGGTGGAACAGCGTTCCATACTGGCCACACACGACACAGGATGAGTGTAAAGCGTTAGAGCGCTCAGCTGTACGATACACCCGCCTCAGGCAGCGCCACACATGGGAGCGGACTTGAGGCTGCAACAGAGGATGGTGTGCGTATTTCCAGATAGTCTTTTGGGTTTCAATGGAATAAGGGATATCCATCATGTCCAGGTAGTCCACCCTGGATAGGACTTGAGGTCGAATGGGGATCACGCCATCATGGATGGGTAGCCCCTGTACCTCTTGTGTGAACTGAGGAGAGGGGCGGCCTCTTCAGGTTGTATGTCCACTAATACGAATTCTCCACTCTGCGCTTTGCATGGAGAGTAGGATTCGTTTGTAGTGGGTTTTAGTCCCGTGAGGACTTGTGGCCGATGTGTGTGATGTGAGGTATTTCATCAGGGAGTGGGGGTTTGATGGATTATTGAGGCCCAAGGCTCAGGAGAAGTTGGAGCGGGCCGCTCGGGACCAGTGTTGGGATGGGAGTGTAGGAGCAGTGATGGCCGCGATCCAGGTGCCCAGGATCTTGGCAGCATGGGCTTTGAAGTCAAGCAGGCCCATGCCACCTTGATGATGAGGGCCAAACATGACCTCTAGCCGTACTGGTGGAGGGCGGCCTGACCAAACCCATCCTTGTAGCAAAGCATACAGGGATTTGAAAAAGCTTGGGGAGAAGGGGATGGCGTGGGCTCCGAACCAGACTTTGGATAGGAGCATAGAGTTGGCAAGAACAACCCTGCCAGTGATGGTAGTAGGGTGGGCTCTGAGAGAGGCGATTCGCTTCGTCACGTTGTCCAGTATACAGCACTCCATTGCTGCTGACGCGTATCCGCCTGCCTCCATCCACATGCCCAGATGGCGTACCGGTCCTATGGTAGGATGTGGCACAAAGGGGAGCACCAGTGGAGCAGTGTGTGTTGAGTTAGTAAGGCATGGACGTGGGCGAGCAGATGGGCCAGGTTGGGAACTACTTGCTGGGGCCCAGCAGTTCTGAAACCGACCAAGGAGGATGATTTCGGTTTTGGAGGCGTTCAGTGCCGCGTTGCTTACTTGGGAATATTCCTGGATGGGGGGCTTCAAGCGCGCGTGCATCTTTGTTATTAGACACCCCCACTACGCAATCATCTGCAAATGCCATCATCTTGACTGGGGTCTGGCCTGGCACATGGACCCCAGTGAGGGGGCATTCACATTTCGCAGTAGTGGGTCAAGGCTGAAGTTGTATAAGAGTGGGCTGAGGGGGTCCCCTTGTCGCAGGCCCCTTTGAGGGCAGACTACTTCTGTTAGGAAGCCTGGTCCACGCACTGCCATTATTGCAGATTCCGTGAGCAGCATCACCCAGTTAATGAAGCGGGGGGTAGGCGGAATTGATGGAGGCAGGCCCTAAGGTATTCCCAGTTTACTCTATCATAGGCCTTTTGTTGGTCCAAGAATACAAGTGCCCCAGAGGCTGTGGACTGACACACATTAGCCACTGAGTGCACGTTATCCCAAATCGACCTTCTGGGGATAAAACCAAATTGTTCTGGGGAGATGGTGGCAGATGCTACAGTCCCTAAACGATTAGCCATGATTTTGGTTAAATTTTTTGGTGTCTGTGTTTGTTAGAGAAATGGGGCGCCAGTTGGCTAAGTCAAGCCTATCCCCTTTCTTGAAGAGTGTGACAGTAAAGGCCTCTTGTCCTCCTGGTAGGAGGCGCATTTCCAACAGGCTTTGGTTGAGTGAGGCTAGCAGCAATGGGGATATATATTTAAATTATTTTTTGTAGAACTCATATGGAATGCCATCTGGGCCTGGGCAAATTTGGTTTGGCGCACCATGAATGGCTGTCCATAATTTGTTCGGAGTAATTAAATTCATTATTTCCGGGTATCAGAAAATGGTGCAGATATGAGCTCAGTCGAGAAATTCTGCCATTTCGCCAAATTGGTTCAGCTCAGTATAACTCGGAGTAATATCTTTGCATTTTGATTGCCACTTTGGCCGGTGTGTCCACAATAGAATTATCCGATCTTCACACCTGTGTGCAGGCCACGCTCTGGCATGGTGCAAAAATTTTTTTGAAGAAGTATGCGGTGCACTTGTCACCTTTAGTGATGCGTGTGGCCCTGTATTGGACACAAACCCAATGTTTGTGTTGTCTTTCGAGTGCGTTGAGGTGGGCGGCTGCCTCCACCCACTTCTGGCCCCATGCAGGGCTATATCCTGTGGCTGGAATGTTGGACTCCAAGTGGGCCAATTCCGCCAGCGCGCATGATATAACCGCCAATGTGGCTCATGAGCACCTGGAGGAGAGATGGCGATAGTGGCATATGGTGTCTTCTTTGAAAGTTGCCCATGTGGAAATGGGGTCCGCGCAAAACGGTGCAACAAATGATTTCACTAAAGTTGCCTCTTCCACCCATGTGGAAAATCCTGGCAACGTGAGCTTGGGGGGGCAGATTTTGCACCAATGTGGGGCCTTTGCAACTGTGACGGGTAAGTGGTATGTTATTGAGACCAGTTGGTGGTCGGATAATTCCATTTTTGTTGTTTTGAAGTGGGAGATGTGGGGTTGGAATTTTGCTGGCGCTAGAATAAGGTCGATGCAGGTCATGGACCTTAATTGGCCGTTATGGACGTGGGGACGCATCATATTTTCGAGCAGTGGGGCATGTCACGGCAGCACATCCCTTAGCCCAAGGGTGGCTTTTAGAACGCGTAGTTCTATGTGACCCTGTGGGGCGTGGGGTGAGGGCGGCCACCGGTCTATTGGTGAGGTTAGCCAACAGTTCATGTCGCCATTAGGAAAGAATTGGGGGGTAGCAGGAGGGATTTGACCAACAAGAAAAATTCCTGACGCTCATGTGCACTGTTTGGGGTGTAAATGTTGACAATTGTGTGCGCAACATCAGGCCATGAGAAGGTGACAATGAGCACTCGGCCATTTAGGAATGTTTCTGAAGATGTAAATTTGAAAAAATTGGTTTTTGAATTAGCACCACACAGTGCTTCAACCAAAAGGATAGGGATGGTAGGAGCATTGTTTTCCAAGCTTCCTCGGAACCTCATGGACAGTGGGACTCCTGGATAGCCAGGATATCCACAGGTAAATTGTTTTGTAAAAAACTCAGTTTCCTAGCCCGGGATGGGGAGGCCTTGAGTCCGGCGATATTCAGCGTCCCTAGAGTGAAGGTTTCCCCCATCGCACCTTAGGTGTGAGGGGGTGGGCCCCTGGGCCCACCAGCCTCTTCCAGGTCCCCACGGGCTTTCACAGCAGCGCAGGTATTAGCAGCGATGCTATTGGGGTTTTTGTTAATTTTTGCGGAAAGAGTTGTGTTGGCTTTGGCCTTTGCTTTTTGTTTTCCCGACATCGGACAAATTTTTTGCGGTGCGGATAAGTTCAGTGCACCGTCGAGTGGGGCAAAAAAATTTTTTTTTCAGTTGGAATAGGTCCCAAGTCAGTTTCAACTGGGGCTTGGGTGCAGCAATTGGGTGAGATCGAATCTCCCATTAGATCCTCAGATTGTGTGGCCCGTTCAGCATGGGCCTCCCAATCTGATTGGGTGATAGATTCCTGAGTTGCTTCCGCCGTGAAGGTCTCCATGTCCTCCTGGCGTTGTGAGTGTGGGATGGTGGTGTTGGCCTTGGCTGTTTCCTTGGCTGTGGCCCTATGGGCCTGCTTGGCCTTCTTCCGCTCCTGTGGGGAGATGGGCTTTACCAATAGGTAGCAGCCTTGTGCTCCCCACGGGAAAGCCTCCTTGGTGCTTGCAGTTGGTTCATAGTGCGCCTCTCCGCTGGTCATAGCCGCCGAGGGGTCTCTTGGAATGTGATGCCCTCTTTGATGGGGCATGCGTGCGCCTTATGGCCAAACGTGTCACAGTGGGTGCAAATGGGGGGCGCGCTGTCCACGGTTACCTGGAATGGGTGGGTGGTATGCCCTGCAATGTCAATAAAGGTGAAGTGCGGGATCTGGGTTAGGTCCTTCGCGATCTCCTCAGTTGGGGTCAGAACTGCGATGGCTTTGCCATGGCACAGGTGTGGCATCAGCATGAAATGTTGCATTTCGAAAAATTGTATTTCGCCATATATGGCGAGACCATCTTTCAGGTGTTGCTCCAAAATGTCACGTTTTACTGTAGTAGGCAAAAAGTCAAACGTGAGGAAAATTTTGTTTGATTTTGTCCATCTGGTGCATTTAGTTTCAACGACCCATTGCCCTTCAGGGAGGTCGACCACTATGCGCACTGCTGCAGCCTCGTCTGCTGCTATTTTGCTTTGAAACCTATGTCCAGCCAACTGCATGACATGGAGTGAGGTGCAACATACACCGCGGTTGGGAAAATTTTGGGTACATCTTCACAAAATTTTTCCCATAGGGCCGTTTTTTGGATGTCCAGATACACACGGACTCCAAATTCCACTGACAAAAGTGGCTGGGAATGTGGCACGTTGATGTACTGGTTGCATCATGCTTGCCATGCGAGTATCTCCGGGGAAATTGTGACTGCCAGTTTATATAGATTTTTTTCTATTCCACCAGATTCTCCGGGGCGTTTTTGAACGTTAGAGGCCGCGGGCCTTCCGCCTGCTCCTCTTGCCTTGCTTGCCCAACTGCTCCCAGACATGGGCGCAGACTAATCCCCTCTATGAGATTATCAAACTAGATTTAGTCTTGAATTGAATAAGTTGCAAAAGTTTTTGCAACGAGAAAGAAAAGATTAAGATCTTTAATTTTTGATTTGCAGTAAAACAATATTATTAGATCTTATCAAGACTTAAAATGTATAATTTTTAAAATATCATAAGATGTAAAATAGTTTTCTGAACACATAATATTAATTTTTTCCTAATATCTACAAGATTCCTTGCTTTTTGCTTTCCTATTTTAGTTTAAAAAAAGAAGCAATTGAACCTTTCTGTATTTTGTTTAGCTATTGTGACTTCATAGGACTAGGCTTTGGGTTATAGTGACTAGACCTATGGTTTAGATAATGATCTTAATAATATGTTAAAAAATACATACCTAAGCTGATATTGGCCTCTTAGCTTAGTTGGCCTGAGTACAACCTATAAGGAGAACGTCCATGGTTTAATTCCATGAAGGGCTTTTTATTTTCCTATTGAGACCCCCTCAGAATGAGATCTAGTACCAAATTTTTTTTCATATTTAATAATGAAAGATTTGCAAAGATAGATAGCTCTTTTATTATTTAAAGTACAGTTTGAAAGAATTACAGATGACTGTACTCAGTAATTTATTTGCACTAGATTGCAGATCTTTTATACTAACGTTCTTTAAAAAATTTTGAATCATAATAGGAATTTAGTACTTTTATATGCCATTTAATCTATGATAAAAATCATATTATTTCTATATAATCTAAACAGATATCAGTAGATTCCAATAATATTTACTTTATCATCCTATACACTGAGTTACTATATGCATAAAAGATACAAGAAGGACGCCCAATTTTTAATCTTTAAGCTGTTTTTATATATTCAAGCGAGATAAAATATGCATTTTTGACAGGTAATATTTTTGAAAAGTTAGTTTCTATCTACTTTACTTTAGGTATATCAAGCTTTAGTTCCTTTATAGTGTATAGTTAATGCATTCAATCAAGATTTTAATCATTTGGCCATCGAGATCTTAGTATCTTGTAGCATCTCTAATCTTGATAATAGTAAAAATGTCCCTCTATTTGGATAAACTACCTAAAAATTGAATCTTAAGTTCTTATATAAGTTAAGAAGGCTAAATTTTTTGGTCATTTGAGCTTATATCAATCTTTTTTAATGAAGTTTGGTTGCTTTTAAGTGAATTGCTCCTATTCAAACTGTAATCAAATAATAGATGACAATGCTTCCCCAATTACTATACCATATTTGTTGGAAATTCAGTTGACCACATTATACATCTCACTTGCTGATTAGAAATTAAAGGTTATTGAGCAATCTAATGTTTGGCGATGGTTACCAACTAAACTATCAGTCATAATTAACCAAAGAATATAATCTAATGATCAGTTTTGATTAATGTTTCGCTGGGGTTCATCCTCAAATATGTTAAATATGCATTTTAATGAGGACTTGATTGCTGATAGTCTAATTTGCCATAGTTGATCATTCAAGCAGTGGCGCTGAATAACTAGGGTCATTTTTATGAAGCTACTGAATTATTTTAACGCTTGATTTGGCTGTAGCTAGTAGTCACAAACAGGTAACACAGTCCCATACCATCTGTGTACAATTCCTAACACAAGAGGATGGCTGCCAATGTGTGAAAAGTTACACTGCTGGAATTAACTAAGACAAAGATATTCGCCAACATTGGAAGTTAATTCTAAGGTTCAGAAGTTTCAGGAGACTAATCAGTTGATTTCGGGAGAATTTTTGAAAAGTTGTCCGCCTTCTACTTATAAAAACCCCTAGCATTCTCTAATAAAAAACAGTGTTCACCTAAAATATATTCAATAGATTTACTTCTTAATTGAGGATTGAAGGAAATACAGGTGCCTACTTCTTTTATCAAGTACAATTTGCCACAGTGGTTTCGTTACCACTTATTGTGAAGACCCAACCTATTAGTTATTGCCATATAACTAGTGTTTTTAGTTATAATTTACAACAAACCAGTACAGTAAACACCCAAAAGTTTACACTTGGTTCTCACTACAGGGGCACAGTTAAGCTTTACAAAATAATACCATCATGTCCTCTGTTCAGGGTGTGATTCAGCATCCATTTAATAAGCTTAAGAGTTTGAATCAGATTACTTTAATGTTAGAAGCTCAGGCTGATTTATCCATAACTGAGAATCACAGTATCAATGTGGAAGAGGATGTCAACCTTGTCAGTAAAGTTGATAATGAGTTATTTGGGACTATATGAGTTATAGCAAAGCTTTCCCAAAGCAGAGAAATATTTACTCCTGATCAAAGTACATTTCAAAACAAATCTTGGAAATTGGATAACATTAAAAAACAAGGTCAGCTCCTGAAACAAGTATAAGGATTTGAAAAACATCAAGCTACTTGTATTCATTTAGAAACTAAGATTGGGAACTGGACCTAGACAAAGATTAAAGCAATATATGGAGCATTAAGACTACTAAAAATATGCCACTATTTTGGTAATGATCCCTGATAACACATCAACTGGTGCTAGAATGGCTAGCCACGCTTCTCGTCCTGCAAACAAGCATGTGGAAACTGAGGAATTATGGCCTACACTAGAATTGCCATCCTTCATCAGTATAATTTCCTGGCTTTCTTCAGTTCATTCAAAATGACCATGTTTAGTTGAGGAGAGTGCCAAAATCTGTTACTGTTATCAATTGTTTAAACCACTTGTCTAAACTTGGTATTACCCCATTTGTGAGGGAAATTTTGGTCATTAACGAATCAAAACTTGCGATCATTAAGGAATTTGTCAGCCCTGACGAATGGATAAACTGAAAGAATAATTTCATGGGTATACAATTCTGAAAAGATGAAACCTTAGGAGAATTTAAGACCATTTCTATTAAGAAGCACAAATCCTAATGTGAGCTAGCAACATGGGTGATTTTACTTGCTTGACTCGCCATGAAGACAGCACTTCAACTGTTTAAAAATATTTTACTATGTCTTTGGGTCCATTTATGTGCCATGCTAACCCATATGGAGACTGGCTGACCCTTTCTTTTTCACCTTCATAGGCATAAAAACCCCCTACTATCCACGTCAAACTCACCAACCCAGCAGACCAATAACTTCGCCTTAGCAACACTGGCCCTTCTTGTGAGTGCACCAGTGGTTCTCAGCCTTTTTCTGGGCGGCCCAACCTCTTGCTCCTTCTCCCTAATGACCAATCACCAGCCCCTCTTGGGTGTGCCCTGGAAAATCCATCCCCCATCCTGGGCAGCTATGGCACTCCCGCGCTGCAAAGCCCTCATGGCTGATGGCCATCAGCCCATTATCATTGATGGCCAGTTGGCTAGGCTCCCGTTGGGGGTTCCTTGTAGGGCTGAGGTATGGGAGCTGGCAGCATCAGCCACTCCAGACGAATCACTCTGAACCTGCCTCGGGGATCTCCAGTCCCACCCTACCCATCTTAGTGGCTCTGGCTACTTTGAAAAATAATGGTGTCAAAAGAGATCTTTATTAGGAGGGATTGACGACTATCTATACTTAGGTTACTACGCCTATTCAAAAATCATTGGCCATCCAAGCTGAGACCTCATTCAATTGTCATCATCCAGAGTAATGATTTTTCTGATCCATTAGTCCCAGACACCAGACATTATGCTGACCCATCATTGGCATAAATTGCCAATCAGTCATATATAAACATCTACTAGATACAATTGAGCATCCTTGGCATAAGTTGACAGTACTCAGATTTGGGGCAGCAAAATCATCATCAGACGGTTGATAGCAAATGCATCAGCTTTCCTCCATAAATTCCATACTAGCCTATGATTTGGCAGCTGGTATTAAATAAGGATTCCGCTGTACCCAAAAAATTAGTAATTAATTAGTCAACATCCAGCATTAGTTTCCAGAGTCAACTTTGAATAACATTACTATAAGGGATTATCATTAATACTTCAAAAGGGCTCAACCCAACTGAATGGGAAGCACAAATTGGCAAATATAACATTAAATAATATTGAACTAGGCAATTAAATAGCAATCAGGACTGACTAACTGAAATCCCTAATTCTGACATTATCATTAAATCCATCTTGTTAGTTTTCTGACATTTCCCCCACTTAACCAGATGGTATTTCTCCAGCATTACCTACCCCATTTGTGGCCAAGAACACCCCAGTGCCCCCTCCATGGAGCGCAGGTCTGAGCTGGTGGCTCTTACCACCTTCTACCCTGTCCTCCAACTACTCAAGCAGCCCACTAGTGAAATCCCTGTAGTGAGTAAGAATGTCAGAAAATTGCTTTTCCAATAACAATGGGCTCCTCTAGTCTTCCAGGCCACCCATAGGGCTATTGATGGCCCTTGCTGTTTCACAATCATAGGTGTACCAACAACCTACAATTCCACGTCCAACCCACCAGCCCAGAAAACCAACAAGTTCATCTTAGCAACATTGGCCCCTCTTGGAATTTCACTGCTGGTCCTCAGCTCCTTCCTGGGCCCAACCTCTTATTTCTTCTCCCTCATGACCAGTCACCAGCCCCTTTTGGGTGTTCCCTGGCAAGTCCATCCCTCATACTGGGAAACTTTGTCGCTCTCACGCTGCACCACCCTCATGACTGACGGCCATCAGCCCATTGTTGTGGATGGCCAGTTGGCCAGGTTCCGGTGGGGGTCCCTTGTATGGCTGAGTTTGGGAGCTGACACCATCAACGACTCCAGGAGCATCACCCTGCACCTGCATCAGTGATCTCCAGTCCCACCCTGCCCATCTTAATAGCTCTTGCTACTTCAAAAAATAAAGGTGGGCAAAAGAGAGATCTTTATTAGGAAGGAATGACAACTATCTATACTTAGGCTACTACGCCTATTCAAAACCCATTGGCCATCCAAGCTGGGAACTCATTCAAACTTCAGTCAACTGCAGTACCAGTCCCCATATAATCCATTTATTCTGAACACCAATTATTATTTCGACCAATCTTTGGCACAATTTCGCCAGTCAGTTGTATATAAACTTCTTTCATAAATATAATTTGAGCATTCTCAGCATAAGTCGCTGGTACTCAGAAAGGGTTGTAAATCATCTTAGACATTTGATATTGGATACATCTGCTTTCCGCTATAAAATCTCACAATGGCCCACAATTTGGCAGTTGACATAATCAAAGGATTCTGCTGAACCTAAACAATTAGTAATTATTTGGTCGACATTTGCAGCATTAGTTGCCAGTGTCAACCTTTATATATTACTATCATGATTATCCACAATACTTTGAAAGGACTCAGCACACCCAGCTGGGAGCTCCAATTGGCAAACATTTTATGAAAATAATATCAAACTAGATGATCAGCTGGAAATCATCCCTGACTAACTGACACCCCTAATTCTAGTATAATTGAGAGGAATTCATCTGGTTAATTTTCTAACACTGACTTTATCAGGATTTACACTGATCCATATATCAACATTTACCAATAATAATACTTATTTCTTAAATGGGTGAGCACTGAAAGAATTGACCTCCAATTTTGACGCACCAAATTGAAGTATAAACCAATAACTGCCTTTCAACTCAAGTTTGGCAAAAGAATCTTGAGCCCAAAAAGATTTTTATTAATCAATTGTGGAAAACCCTGATGGTCTGAAATAACCTAAGAAATGCACCACAAATCACTTGTAACAGATGCGGAAATGCTGGACACTATGCTGCCCAGTGCTAGGTTGTAAGAAGTCAAAGGATCAGGTGAGCCCCGTCCAGTAAAACAATACCTATGAGGAGTCAGGAAAAGGCCCTGTGGTCTAGTTGAGGAATAATATAGATTGTCAATTTGCTCAATTCCCCCATACAAGCTTGACGAAATTGATAATTCTGAATTGTTTGTAGATGTGCCTGTTTATGATTCTCCTCTTAAAAGCACAGTTCCAGATATATGAACAGTAACTTGAGAAAAAGCAAATGTAAATAATCCTGAAATAATATCAAAAGTTGATTGACAAAACGCTTGTCAAAAGTTGGAAAATGTCTGAAACGCTGAAAGTCAAAATTAGTTTCTGAAGACAGAGTTAAAAGATGGTAACTTTTTATACTATTGCTATCATCAAGGATTCATTTTCTAATATAAAAGCACAAATCATTCACTCTCTGGATTTAGCATTGATGACGCTATACATACAGTTAAATATATCACAATACTCTTAGTGTACTTATTAAACATTTAGGTTAACTGAGTAGAAGTAAGAGCTATTACCAATAGCGGTGCACCAATCAATATTGTGTCTACCAAATTAGTAAAATGTCTAAAGAAGTCGCCAGATATAGCGCATCAAAAGCAGTATGGTACAGCTGGGCCAACCCTACTACTTCCTGTGGGGCTTATAGTGCTTTACCCTAAATTTTAGATTCCTAGTTGCGTCTAAGACAGCGATTGTTAGCCTAATTAATATAATGATATTCTCATTGTCACTGACTTCATGTGGAAGTATGGAATAAAGTGCAACTTTCAGTAAAATATTCAGACAATTTTGGCCCGACGCTACCATTGATCTATAATCAAAAGGGTATGCCCCCTCAACTGAAAATAACTTTATAAACGTGATGTATAAGGATGAAATCCTTTCATTGGCTATAAACTAGTTGGTAAAAAGATATAGCCTTTACTAAAACGCATGAGCAAAACTAAGGAAATTTATCAAAATAAAAAAGAATTAACCTTACTGTCTGGGATGCAGACAATGGTCAATACTGGACTGACGCTGAAAATTCCTGAGCAATTATATGTTGAAATTGAAGCTCCTGAAAAAGGTCAAAAATTAAACATTAACTAACTCAAGGCATTCTAATTCCTTTTTCATTGATAATTTATATCCTATTAGCCAATCTTGGAAAAACGCTAATTAAAATTAAGCAATATTAAGTAGTTGCATTTGCTAGTTAATCCCTATAACAGAGCTCCATTCCTTCTGCAAATATAGGTTTTTAATGAAATGGGTTTAGTGGATTCCGTTGGAGGCATTTATACATTAATCGCTCAGAAACAATTATCAGGATTAAACAAAGATCATCTAAATGAAGTATTGGATTTATCTAAAAGTATAGAAATTTTTAAAAAAAGAAAACAATCTAGGGTGCTTGGAAATTGTGTTCTATCACATTGACACTGGAGAAGCTGCCTCAATTAGTAATGAGACTTATTTGAAGATCCCAAGCGGCTGAGGCAGTAGTTGCCAAAGAAATTAAAAAGTTAAAGCATAGTTTACTTGTGCCTTCATCTAGCCCATGGGCAAGCCAGATAACAATTGTCAAAAAGAAGGACGGTTCAAACAGGATTGAAATTGACTATCACTGTCTTGATTGCAGAAGTTAAATATAGACCAGCCTGCTACTATAGATACCAAAACGCCCAAATGGCAAGCCCAAATGCTAGAGGCACATTTACTTGAATGACGTTAAGTTGAGTGGAAGAGATTTTGATAGTGAGCGCCAATAGGTCTTAAATGTGAAAAGAAACCTGGCAACAAACCAGGCTATCATGGCCCCCAGGGCCCGCGGGTTTGGAAATTGGGAAATGTGGGATCAGGTTGGATGCTTTGATTTTCATCAAAAAATTTGAATTTTGGGAAATGGGAATTTTATTGGATTTTTTAAAAGCAGAAATTCAACCATAGATTTTCTCAGTGTGTGACGACTGCTTTAATAGACAATTGATTTGAAGAATGGCTTAGAAAAACTCAGAATTGTGGCTTTCTAGATTCATCCTATCCAGAAATCTTTGAGCAAAAGGGGGAAAATGAGTTTACTTTGAACCAGCTTCAAAAGTGTCAGTGGTGGGCTGAGTCACTGTCAGTTTGGCCTTGGATGCCCAAATTTCAGTTTTACCAAGAATTATGATGGTTAGCATGATGGCATATCACCTGACAGGCAATGGAACTTCCAAGGCCACCCACATAGGGGTGATCTCAAGAGGTTGGAAACATGTTTGGGATACCCAACCCGCTGCACCCAATCACTTTAACATCCCTTCATCCAAGCGAGATGCATTGAGTGACAATTCCAAATTTTGAGAGGAGGGTTTTGGAAGAGTGGTACTATTGAAGATGACTCAATATTAATACATTTGTTATATAAGGTACATGACTGTCAGGCTATGTCACCAAAATTTAACAGTAAGTTTTGAATTGGCAACAACATTCCTCAATGGCCCAATTTTATCACCAAGTTTAACCTTGAATTTGACACTGGACACATTCTTCTTAGAAGGTACACGCCTGGTGGGCTTTGTCATTGATGTTTTGGAGGCAGGTTTTAAACCAACAACGATGTTTTCAATGGCCCAATGCCATTGGTGAGTTTTTAGAAGAATTTGACACATGTTTCTCCATTTATTAAATCAATAAGAGCATCGGGCTTTAATAACAAGAAATTAGGGCTCCTGGGTCTTGATTTCAAAGGCTCGTTGCCTATGATTATATAAGAACCTTTAGGCCTAAGGGGGTGCCGACTTTCAAGGATTCCAGCGCAAATTTCCTCAATTTTCCATAATAATTTAACGGAGGCAATTGTAGGGTCAGATGTGTAATTTTCAAGGGGAGATCTTTCACTCATTGCTCATCTACCACCTGGGCGAGATCCACCTGTGAGATGAGAGAGACAGCTGCCCTTCTCAGACTCTTCTTTATAGAAAATGGGAACACTGCCTGGTCCAACCAAAGAGGACGCACCTCTGGACTTTCATTGTCCTTACCTTTTGCCAAAGGGGGCCACCACCGAGGAACTGAGTGAGGGGCCACATTTTTGTGGGCCTTAAGCAACTTGATAGCCATTAAGGCAGCAATCTTTGGGGGGCGGGGGGGGCATCTGGAGGGTGGCATGGAAATCCTCAAACAGCTCCAGACAGTTGGCACAATTTTGGGCACAGACTCAACTGTTCTCATAGGCTGGAAATCCTTTTCACACGACAAGGTATTGGACAGATTGCCAAGATTTGCAGGAATCTAAAATGCCCTCCACTTCAGTCTCCTCTGCATCCTTGATTACAATAGTCTCTAGGTCTGAGGGGATCGCCCCTTGAATGGGGATAACTGAGATACATGGAATACCAGATGTTGCTTCCGGTGGGTTGTCAATTTAACACTAAAAGCGCCATTACCCAATTATTCTTCTACAAAGTAAAGACCTGAGCATTTTCTTGTAAACTTACACAAGGGGACTTACATATGTAAATGGCACATGTCAAGCATAACATATGAGCCCACCTTAATATCATGAGCTGGGAGTCACCTCCAATCAAAAACCACTTTTAGTCACTGTAGAAGACAGCTAGTTGTGAGCTCGCTAGTGCTAAATTAAGCTAGATTCCACAACGGTTTATTAATTTAAAGTTAAAAACACTAATAGAATATAAAGTTGAGTTTTTATGTTTTTATTAACGCAAGCGCAGGAACAGAAAGAGAACCCTAATGATGTCTGACCAGTCAGTATTTATACTGTATCAAGGGTTGAAGGGAATTTAATGATAAGTTCAGAATGTCTTGTTACAGTCCAAATAAGGAAATATGTTATTTCAGCTTATCAAAGTTCAGAAAACTTTCTTCAATTTTGCTGAATAATGGATGGGGAGTTAATTTTTAGTAATATTTACCCGTGGGTAACTATTTAATAAATTTTAGACAATCCCTGTTAGCAAAAATTATTTTACCTTTAGTGACCTCCGCCACGCCTGGAATAGTGGGTGGTCCCCACTTAAGTGTTTGAATGGAATTGGACATGGCAGGGGGAGAAATCACCGATGGACTCCCTGGATTCCCTCACATGGTTGGGGCAATTAAAAAGCTCGACTTCATGCTAAAAGATCATTTAGCGCTTGTAACAGTGTTACTCTGACTTGCGGGTTCCATTGAGAAGTGGCAAGGGTCTTTTGGCCAATAAAATTGTTATTATTATTTGCCTAAAATTATCAGTATCATGGACTTGTAAATGTCTGACATATCCCCTTTTCGTTCAATTTTGACCCAAAATATTCTTATCCCTAAACCAGGAGGGCAAATTTCCACCATCATCCCCCTCACTAATGCTGGGGGGAATAGGTCCTTAGGAAGCGACCAAGTACCTGATTGATGGCAATCCCTGTAGCCAAGGACTTTATAGAGTACAAGTTTTCTCCCTTGTAGGTGATGGTGAGAGGACCCTCCCATATTGATCCAGTTTACTGCTTCTAGGAGTGATGCAGTTGAGGTAGTTAATACCATTTCAGTTGCTTGGAATGTAGATAGGGGGTTTGGAGCTCATTGGCAGCCTGCACTTCTTTAATCACAGTTTTTTTAAATTGGCCATAGCCTATATTATAGTTAGATGATGCACTGAGCCAGTCTTCTCATGACTTTTTCGGGTTCCTCAACTCTAGAGAAGAATTCATATTTAGCTTAGAGGGCAGGTATTCCTGGTTCCCGCCCATACAAGACATGTAATGGGGACATTTAAAAAATTCATTAATAACTAATCCGGTAGGCCATAAGGGCACTGGTTAAGAGTTGATCTCATTGAAGTGTATCAAAAGAGGCCAATTTTTGTAGGATGGATACCAAGGTTTCATTTGCTCTCTCCACTGTCCCGTTGTTAGATGGATTGTACGGATCTTTAGAAAGGTTGTTGCGCTTATAAAGAGATAGCCTGATTTTGAATACTCTGGAGGTAAATTTCTTACCATTATTGCAGAGTTAGTACTTGTGGACAGCCATGTCGAGAGGAAATGTTCTGATGTAAAAATGTGGTTGTGGCCTTGGCTGTTTGGTCAGGAGAGCCACGGCTCCAACACACTTAGTGAAGTGGTCAATGACTATGAGGATAAATATTTTTCAACAATAGTCTGAAGGAGGGGACCAACTGAGATCCAGACTGATGGTGTAAAACGGTTGTTGAGGGGTAGTTAGTTGATATTGGTCTCTAGTTTTGAGACTTGATTGCTTCTTATATGTGAGGCTGGCTTCCAAGACGTCAACAATTGATTCCATAATTCTATCCAAATAATACTTTTTCTTTAATCCACCCATAAGTTTCTTTGCCCCCCTATGACCTAGAGTGGAATGAGTTTCTAGGATAGAAGGTACGCGTTCTAAGGGCTGAAGGTAAGGCAGCCATTTTTCCCTAACTGCTTATATAACTTCCCATTATCCACTTTGGTGTTGTAGAGTGCCGGGCTAACATCTTCTGGACAGGCTCATACTCACCCTCCCATTCATTTAGGGTCATTAAGAGGTCATGTAACCTCTCTGCCTCACTAATATCCAAGTGAAGGACTGGCAGCCGAGCCAACCCATCAACAGAATATGTAGGTCCCAGCATGGTGTTCAATTTTCATGCCTAATGCTGGAGCTTTAGAGACAAGTGAGCTAACCAGCCAGTATGATCATTCATATTTTTTAACCACTTCAACGAAGAGTGGACCGTATCTACAGTGAAGGTGGTCCCATATAGGAAAGGGTGGTAAGGCTTTACAGCTAACATAACGGCAAGGCACTCCTTCTCTGTAACACTGTAGTTGCATTCCACATTTAAAAAGAATTTTAATGAACTAGGATACCAGATGATCAACACTGTTTTAATCCAATTGGACTAATATGGCCCCAACATTGTAGTCCAAGGCATCTGTAAACAGAATAAAGGGTTTATTATAATCTGGGTGCTTTAGGATAGGACGTTGTTGTAGCAGTTGTTTCAGCGTCTCAAAAGCGGCTTTTTATTCAGCACCTCAATAAAAAAGGGTCTTCTTGGTTAATAAACGGACAAGGGGCTTTCTGAGTTGGGTGAACTCAGGGATGAACTGATGGTAATACCCGATCATCCCTAGAAACACCTGAATGTCCTGTAATTCTAAGGGAGAGGAATTTTTGAAATCGCTTCAACCTTATCTTGTATGGTTTTAATATTTTCTTGGGAAATTGATGGCCAAAGTACTCTAATTTTTATTTAAAAAAGTTACACTTTGTGGGATTCAACTTATTATTTGACTTACATAACCGTTGAAACACCTCCTTCAGGTGATTAAGATGTTCGTTGAATGTCATGTACCCATGACATCATAGTGGGGATTAACCTCAAAGATAAGGCTGGGCGCTTGGAGGCCCAAAAGGTGAAGCTACAGGGCCTCCCAGACCTGAAGCACACCCTAGACCAGCGCTGAGTAAGGGAAAAGTATGCCCAGGTTGATCCTAATGGGGTGCCAAGTGCCCAGCCCCTGATGGCAGCCCAAGCGATAAACGAACTATCTACCAAATTAAGGCGGATGGTTCAGTTCAGTTAGTCGAGGAATGGGGTTTCAAAACCCATTCCACCTACTAAATAACGCACTTGGGTCATATTCAACTTCAGTCAATAACCAGAGTGAAGTTGGTTTCAGCCTATTTTACTAACTCGGATGGAAGTATTGCCCTATTGGTGAGTCGCTGCTTGGGCCCACTGTGGCATAACCCCAATTTCCCCATCCAAGCTTAAATACGTTTTCCCTGATTAACATTTCTTGTTGGTCGACTTTACAAGTAAACTTTTCCCCGTTTACATAATTTTCCATTTTTTATTATATTCCAATCACTCCCATGTGTGAACCTCTTCGAGGAGGTCTTGCATTCCATTACCCTCGCCATTGCAAGGACCTTGCAACTCTCAACTCGTGCACCATATGTTTGCCCAGGTTCCCTCCAACCTGGGTCACTTAACCCTTTCTCTTATGTGCACCGCGCCACTTTGATTGGCGTTTTTATCTTAAATCTCGCTTTTCTCTGCCTAAGCTGTTATTGCTCTAGCACCTTCTTCTGGGCTCTAAAAGTTTTGGCCCTAAAGATTAGTTCCCTGATGTTGCCCTTGTGCGCCGTGCACTACAACGCTGGGAATGGGAGAGTTATAGACACTCTCCTTACATTAGTCAACCAACCCTTCTTCCTTATGTGCACAAACTTTTTCCATGTGGATCTTTTCTGAAAGGGGAACAGGGGCATTTGCTGTGGGCTCCAGCTGTCATTAGTCGCACCACTGTTTCCTCTTTTTCCAAAAGGTTGGAGCAACTCGGCGTTATTTTGGTTGCCTCCAACTGGAAAGGATCCACCCTTTGTGTTCATACCTGGTAGAATCGGACATTTTGATGTCCAAAAGTCATGATTATCTGACTTTCCACCGAGTTATTTAAATTTCTTTCTGAGAAACAAATTTTCCATCGCCAGCGCATTCAGAAGATGCCAGTGAATTTTCACAGATGGACCTGGTGGTGTTGGCCTTGGATAATGTTGGGCATTCCGTCGTGGTTTCAGGGATAGGGTCATTCACATCTAAAACCGCGTTTTATAATAAAAACCTAGACTCTATCTCTGAACCTTTTATTTGTTCATATGGCTTTGATGAGGACCATATTCTGGTGAATCAAATTACCCCTAAGAACCCACGGTTGACCTTTACCATGATCTGGCGCACTCAGAGGCGTAGAAGGAACTTCATTTAAGATCTAATCAAGTATATGCACCTGCAGAAGGCATGGTGGGGTATGTGGCCTCAGTATTAAGAGTGGCCAAATATCCCACCCCTTTTTGATTCCAACACCAATTCTGTTTGCATGCGTGAGCCAGAATATGAATTTTTTTGATGAAGTGTTGTCATTATCTTCCATAAATAAAGACCATTCTGGGTATTTTCTGTTGACTGCCACCCTTTCCTCACCTTTAGGGAAGCTCACCACTACTGTTTTGGTGGATACTGGCGCCTCTGGAAACTTTATTGACCAGTACTTAGCCGATTGCCTTGGACTGAGCTACTTGCAAGGTGATGTGGTTAGAGGAGGGGCGTCCCAATGTATTCCCACTCTGAAGATCATTGGGACAGTGGACTATCAGGTTGGCAAGTACCACTTGTCTGATCACTTCAGTGCGATCAAAAACCTCCTGTTTCCTATCATTTTGGGTGTGGAGTGGTGGCGGAAGTTTGACGTTAGAACGAACCTGAAGGAGAATGCCTTGTCCCTTACCATGAAGAATGGTCGCACATTTGTTGTGCCTTTATCCAAAGAAAACGCCCTAGGCAACTTGCCCCATTGGCCCCACCATATCCCTTGTGTCCTTGTCTCAATGCAGAAGCTCTCAGTGGAAATTCCTATACTTTCTTTCTTGGAGGGTTTGGAATCCTTTTTGATGCAGCATCTGTCAGCTCACTCCCTAAGCACTCTGAGTTTGATTGTGACTTCAAGCTCATGGTGGATCTGGTGCGTATCTCTTCTCCTATTTACCTATTGACTGTCTGGGAGGAGGAGGCATTGGATGTGTGGGTGAAGAAACAGTTAGCTTATGGTGCAATTTTTCAGTGTACCTCCCATGTATGCTCCCCCTACTCTTTGTGGAGAAGTCTGATAATAATTGATGCTCCTACATCGACTATGGTAACCTCAATAACGTTACTGTACCAGACCTCCATCCCATCCCTTTGGATTCACAGATTGCACGCTATAGTGAGAAGGCGAAGGTCTTCTCCAAGCTGGATTGCCTCAATGCGTTCAATCAGATCTGGATTAAAAAGGGACAAGAGTGGTTGACCACAATCCATACCAGAAAAGGGATTTTCCAGTTTCGGGTTGAGCCTTTTGGGATTAAAAATGACCATGCTATCTTTCAACGCCGCATTATTGCAGCGTTGGGGGACCTGTTAGGGGTCTGAGCGGTCGCCTACATGGATGATATCCTGGTGTTTTCCCCTAATCAGTAGTCCCATGCAGTTCACCTTCGGCATGTGGTGGAGCGGTTAATGGAAGCCAGCCTTACATTGACTTTATCAGAGTGCAAGTTCTTTAAGTCCCAGGTCACATTTCTGGGCAACGTCGTGTTCAACCAAGGACACACGATAACTCCAGACAAGGAGAAGGCAATCCTGTGAGTGACCTACCCCCTCCTCAGTCAAGGAATTAAGGAGCTTTTTGGGAACGTGCACGTCCTTTAAGAAGTTCACTCCCAATCTGTCTGAGGTGGCAACTCCCCTATACAAGGCTAGCGGTGCTTCAGTGGTCCCCCATTTTGGAGGATGCTTTCCAAGCAGTGAGGTGCACCATGTTGTCCACAACTGTTCTTCACCATGTTGACGCTTCCAAAGAGTTCATTGTGTCAACTGATGCCTCCAACTTCGCCATAGCTGCCGCCTTGTTACAAGTAGGCGAAGATGAGACAGAGCATCCGGTGGGATATTTTTCTAAGAAAATGTCTTTGCCAGAGTTGAATTACGCCGTTTATGACAAGGAGTTACTAGCAGTGGTGGAGGCTCTGACTCATTGGCGTCACCACTTGCATGACTTTACCCAACCATTCCGCATATGTACAGACCACCCTGCCTTGCTGTACTACCGCGCGCCTCATGTACTAACCAATGGCAGACCCATTGGCATGAGACCCTTGCCCAATTCGCATTCACATATGAGCTCACCAAGGGCAAAGATAATTGTTTGGCGGATGCTTTGAGATGCAACCCTGCTTTAGCCCCTGACCCCAAGGAGGTAGAAGTGCACAACACCCAGGTTATGATCCCTCCAAGTAAAATTCTGTTGTTGCTTCCCTCTACCCTGTCTAACGGGCCAGCGCTTGCACCTCTGGATAATGCAGAGGAATATGGTATGTTCAGAAAGGTCGTCCTCTCTCAGCCTTGTCAGGTGAATATGCCATGGTCCTTGCAAATAGAGCATCAAATCAAGAGGATCTATCCAGGGGCTATCACATAAAGGATGAGATGGTGTGGTTCCAGGGGCGCCTTTGGGTACCTGCTGGACCACTGCACCTGGACATCATTCGGGACCATCATGATGGAATCACCATTGGTCATTCGGGGAAAGCAAAGACCTTGGAGCTGATCCATAGCACATACAATTGGAAGGGCTGCCAGCTCAGGTTGGCCGGTATTGCAAGGAATGCCTGGTATGCAACCAGATGAAATCCAATCGTCAACCTTTAACAGGGTTGTTGGTACCAGTCCAAAAAGCTGATGGGCCTTGGAACTCCATCTCAGTTGATTTCATTGTGGAGTTACCAGTCTCATATGGTTATGATGCCATCATGGTAGTGGTGGACCGGTTTACATAGTTTGTCCACTTTATTACTTGCAAAACCACCATAACCGCAGCTGTGATGGCTAAGCTTTTCGTCATCCATGTGTTTGCACTCCATGGGGTCCCCCAAGAAGTTATCAGCGACCGGGGCCCAAAGTTTACCTCCATGTTTTGGGAATAATTGTGTAAAACTCTTCAGATTCGTCCTTGCCATTCAACTGCCTATCATCCACAATCAGATGGGCAGAATGAACAAGTGAACCAATGCTTGGAGCAGTTCCTGCAGTGTTACACCGCCGCAGACCATTCTGATTGGGCTTCTCACCTACCAATGGCCTATTCTAGCTATAATAATTCCTTGCACTTCTTGATCGGTTGTTCCCCATTTTTCGCCATCCATGGATTTAACCCCACCTTTAACATGGAGCCCAGCTGTGGGTCTAAGGTTGAAGCGGTGTTGGACTTTGCCAAGACAATCAAGAAGGTCCATCAGAGGGTTTCCACAAGATTGGAGGCGTCAATGCAGGTGTATAAGGAGAATGCTGATGGGAAGCGACGAGTAGATCCTGCATACAAAGAAGGGGATCTCGTGATGCTTGATGCTCGTAGCATCCCTATCAATCAGCCTTGCAAGAAGCTGTCCCTAAGAGGATTGGACCTTACCGCGTTGTTAGGAAGGTGGGCCATGCCTCATACCAGCTGGGTCTTCCCCCACCATTTCAGATTTTCTCTGTTTTCATGAGAGCAAACTCACATTGTTTGAGGGCCCCCCTCCAGAGAATCCTGAGCACTATCTCGTGGATGGGGCGCCTGAATGGGAGGTGGAAGAGATAGTTGCCTCTCGCCATGTTAAAAGAAGACTTTAATACTTGGTATCCTGGAAGGGCTTTGACGCTGCCAAAAACAGTTGGGTCCCAGCGCGCGACTGTGTGCATGCCCAAGATCTGATTGAAGCCTTCCACAAGCGTTTCCCCCAGGCTGCCAGATCTCAACCCAAACCGTCCATCGCTGCCATGAAGTTGGCCCCAGCCCACAAGAACTTTTCCCCTAGTGCAAGCCCCTGGAGGGGGGTTGAGCCCCGTCGGGAGGAGAGGGTAATGTCATGTACCCATGACATCATGGTGGGGATTAACCCCATAGATAAGGCTGGGCGCTTGGAGGCCCAAAAGGTGAAGCTACAGGGCCTCCCAGACCTGAAGCACACCCTAGACCAGCGCTGAGTAAGGGAAAAATATGCCCAGGTTGGTCCTAATGGGTGCCAAGTGCCCAGCCCCTGATGGCAGCCCAAGCGTTAAAATGAACTATCTACCAAATTAAGGCGGATGGTTCAGTTCAGTTAGTCGAGGAATGGGGTTTCAAAACCCATTCCACCTACAAAATAATGTGCTTGGGTCAGATCTGACTTCAGTCAATAACTCAAGTGAAGTCAGTTTTGGCCTATTTTTCTAACTCGGATGGAAGTATTGCCCTATTGGCGAGTCACTGCTTGGGCCCAGAATGGCATAACCCCAATTTCCCCATCTGAACTTAAATATATTTTTCCTGACCAACATTCATTGTTGGTTGATTTTGCAAATAA
Source organism: Massospora cicadina (assembly GCA_022478985.1). Classification (NCBI taxonomy): domain Eukaryota; kingdom Fungi; phylum Entomophthoromycota; class Entomophthoromycetes; order Entomophthorales; family Entomophthoraceae; genus Massospora; species Massospora cicadina. The sequence goes on along the minus strand of JAKSZP010006616.1, from coordinate 131,785 downwards.
ACCTTTCACCATTTACGTTATTTTTCCATTTTTTATAATATTCCAACTACTCCCATGCGCAAAATCTTCTTTGAGGAGGTCTTGCATTCCGTTACCCTTGTCATTGCAACGACCTTGCAGCTCTCAACTTGTGCACCATTTAATTGCCCATGTTCCCTCCAACCTGGGTCACTCAACCCTTTCTGTTATATGTACCGCGCCACTTCTATTGGCGTTTTTATCATAAATCTCGCTTTTCTCTGCCTAAGCTGTTATTGCTCTAGCACCTTCTTCTGGGCTCTAAAAGTTTTGGCCCTAACAATTAGTTCCCTGATGTTGCCCTTGTGCGCCGTGCACTACCACGCTGGGAATGGGAGAGTTATAGACACTTTCCTTACAATGAAGTTTTTTGAGAAAACTGTGATGTCATCAAGATAAAAGATTTCACAAGTTAACTTCAGGTCCTGCACAGTGTGATCTATCGCATGCTGGAAAGATGCAGGTGCGTTGCACAACCCTTGAGATAACTATGTGGGTTGAAAGAGAACCTCACTACAAATGAGAGCACATTTCTCTTGTTCGTCAGGGAAAAGGTTCATTTGCCAATAGCCACTAGCCAAGTCCATTAAAGAGAAGAAGTTAGATCCAGAGAGTTTTTCTAGGGCGTCATCAATCTGAAAACAGGATAACTATCCCTTTTTGTAAGGTTATTACATTTGCAGTAATCCATGACTATATGATGAACTCCATTTTTTCTCTTTTATTATCAAAAGGAGGGAAGACCAAGGGCTTTGTGAGGGAACTACTAACCCCGCGTCTAAGAATTGCTTGAGTTCCATCCTCATCTACTGTTTCTCCAACTTTGACTTGCAATAAAGCTTGGATCTAATAGGACGGGATCACCTACATCAATGGAGTGGCTCCAACCCAACATGTGTCCATAGTTAGTATCTGACTCTGAGAATATGTCGCTATAGTCGTCTAGTAGATTATGAGATTTTCCAACTCATATGGGGTCCGCTCATCCGAGATATAAACGTTGGGTATGGTACATACCAGGTTATCCATTACAAACCCAAATCCGTCATAGAGCCAAGGTGGTGGATAAGTCTAATGTTCTCCACTGGGATTAAGTTGCCTCGGCCAATCTTCTAATGTTTTCTTATAACTATGTCCTTGCCAGTGAGGTTTCCCAGTAGAATAGTAATAGGCCTCTGGTAGGCTGGGTCTAATATCACAGGTAATGCCGAGGCTCCAAGGGGCTAAAGCCCTCAATACTTATGATATGCAACAAGCATAGATGTGGAATTTGGAGCGTGATTTTTGTGTCAACCACTCTTTATTCACCAGACTTAATCATGACCACGTCTGCAGCATAAAAAGAGATACCGTCCCTGGCATTCACTGAGTTGGGCACTTTCTTTTGTGTTACGCCCAGAGGTGGAGATTTTTAAAGGCATAGCAGAAAAGGGGTATTCAACCAGTCAAGAGTACTCGTTTTTTCTAAGATCTTTATTGGATACTACTAAAGGACTTCATAGTTGAGTAATGGGAGGACACCTTGCTTCGGGTGATTATTCCTTCATACTCAATTATAGTTTGGGTACCTATGAGCATATCATAGATGTTTTTGTCCAAAGCCACTGCTGGGGCTGATAAGATGTGCTTCCAAATTCGAATGGGAAGGGAAGAGTATGCTACAATGGCACAGGAGTTATTTGGGCCTGTGTTTTCAAATTCCTGATTGTATCTCAATTCAGGCGCTAGTTTTATCTTTTTTGATGAGATTAGTGGAAATCACTTTAACTGGGGAGCCATTGTCCAAGCTGGCCATTACTTAGCTTTTTTGAATGACCACTTCAACCTTAGTGAGTGTTCCTCAAAAGATAGGCGACAAATCTAAGGCCTCCATGAGTCTGAAAGTGGAGGTTAATCTTTGAGAAGTCTAAGAGTATTTATCCAAAATGGATTTCATAGTATGGACCCGCTGAAGAGGTCGAATCAAGCCAGCTAAGAACTGATTGCCATCGCTGGCAGTGTCAATGACTTTTAGACACCTTAGAATTTGGCTGAGATAATTTTACTCAGGTATGGTGGTCATATCTACTCCTCCAGCGTTCAAATGATCAGCAACCTTTAATTCTGTGGGAGCTTCTAATATATAGTAAGCAACGTCATTGTAACTCCCCTCAGATTAATCCACAAGGGTATTATAAACTACTGGCAAGGCCGAATTGAGGTAGGGGAGACGGCCACATGAGGTTGGGTAGCCATCTTCTAACCATACGTCTTTTCAAAAAGCCCTTTATTGTTACAGGGGTTACCCTTAGGGCGCGCAAATACCAGGTTGGCTGGAGGGGAAGATACAGAGAATTTAGTAATAATTTTGTGGTAGTAAAGTACTAACTACTTTACAGGTCTACTTTTTACAGGAGGACATGATATCTGGTATAAGTCACACTGAAGAAGCAAGTTTCACTGGGAGGATAGGCAAAGGTGGATTCACCCCCAACTGTTCTTCATGAGAAAGCTCCTCAGCAGTTTAAACTGAAGGTTTCACCTCAGCTTCATTCGTTGTTGACATAGATGGAATTCACCAATGTCCTACAGAGCCTCTTTTATTTCACATATGGTTGTAAAGTGGCGTTTCACTGAAATGATATGCCTGATGAGAGAGTGATGAGAAGCTAACCAAGCTAACATGGTTGTGATAGCATCATCCAGGGCTAGCATGTTAAGCGTTGACAACCTTTGTGCAGTGAGGCAAAAAACAATCAGCAAAGGCAGCGGTCAATTCGCCCTTAAACATGGTAAGGCGCATAGAGGCCTGTATATCTCTGTTAAGACTCTTCTTTGATCCTTGTTTATCCAAAAGAACCTCCTTCACCTTTGCCCAGGTGTGCAGAGTGTCCATATAAGGGATTATCATCTCTTGTTCAAAGCGATAAAACAAGGAAGGATGTAATGAACTTTTTGTTTATCCCTTGCGCCATGCATGGCAGCTTCATAAACATACAAAAATGAAGCATTACTCCCTTCACCTGGGTTGTTTTTGTTTTTAAAGGGGGTTTGTTTGAACTCCACTCAAGCTCTTTGAGATGGGATAAAAAGCTGGCGAATTGCTTTTCCAGGGCAACAATTCTTAATTCATTAAGGAAGGGAAGCGTTAGAGGGTATACACTTCAAAAGCCACCATTTTTGACTTTGGTTTTTTTAGTGTACAGGGTGGCTCCTGTAGTGAGCACCACTTTGTAGGAATCCAGCTTTTTGTGTGCTCTCTGATGCTAAATGCTGCTGGATTCCACAATGGTTGTCATAATTTAAAGTTAAAAACACTAATAAAATAAAAATTTGGGTTTTTATGTTTTTATTAGTGCAAGCACGGGAAGAGAAAAACAAACCCTCTCAATATCTGACTAGTCATTATATAAACTGTATCAATGGTCAAAGAGAATTCAATAATAAGTTCAGAATGGTTTGTTACAGTCCAAATAAGGAAATATGCGAATTCAGCCTACCAAAGATTGGAAAACTCGCTTTACTTTAACTGAATGACGGATGGGGAGCTAATTTTTGGAAATATGTACCCGTGGGTTACAATTTTATAAATTTCAGCAAATTTCCGTTAGCTAAAATTATTTCTCCTTAATGGACCTCTGCCACGCCTATAAAAGGGGTGGTCCCATTTTAGGTGGTTGAAAGGAATTGGATTGGCAGAGGGCGAAACCACTGATGGACTCCCCGGGTTCCCTTGCGTGGTTGAGGCAATTTGACTGCCCGACTTTGTGCTAATTTCCCATTTAGTATTCATAACAGTGTTACCCTGACTTGTGGGGTTCCACCGAGAATTGGCCAGGTTCTTTTGGCAAATAAATTATTAGTATTACTAGATCAAAATTTATCATTATCACTGACTTTAAATTTCTGACAGAGCCCTTCTTAGCCGATTTTGCCCCAAAACATTTTTATACTAAGCTAGGAGGGCAATAGTCCTACAGTCACTTATAGCCTTGGTTAGATGCTCCTGAACCAAGTACTGCATAGTCTGAATATGCTGGGCATTATCAGCGGCAGCTGGTACCTCAGGAGAAGGCATGGGCCAACTGTAAATGAAGGGTTGTACCTTAAGGTCGCTTCATATGGGAAAATACAGTGGAGGCATGCATTCCATTATTATATGCAAACTGATTGAGGGAAAGGTCATCAGCCTAGGTCTCCTGAGCGGCCACAGTGTAGCATTGCAGGTACTGTTCAAGGATTGGATTAACCTGTTCAGTTTGTCCATATAACTGAGGATGGTATGCAGTGGAGCGACAGGGAATAATTTTCAGGATTTTCAAGAGCTCATTCAAGAATAATGCCCTGAACTGGGGCCCACATTTGCTAACAATCTCCTGTGGGAGACCAAACATAAAGAATACATGGCCCACAAAAAGGCGAAAAGTTTCCTCAGAAGTAATAGCGGTTAAGCTTGGGATGAATAGGGAAAATTTTGTGAAGCAGTTAATAACCTCTTCACCACTGTAAACCCATTAGAACTGGGAAGCGCAATGATAACGTCCACAGACACCAATGTCCACTACCTTAGTCCTGTTGTATTTGATGAAGGAGACCATTCCTCCCAGACAAGTCCAACTTGGCACATGCACAAATTACACAATCTGCGATTAAAGCTGGAACATCCTTTGACAAGCCTGCCCAATTATAGATACTCTTTATCAAGTCAACACACTTCTTATTTCCTGGATGTCTGACGCAGGAGGATTTTGATGAGCCTGAATCACTTTGGATTGAAGGAGAGGAGGAACCCAAACCAGTGACCAAAATTGAATGAGAATTTAGCCAGAGAATATAAAGATTGTTTTGAAGCAGGAAGGGACAACCGTTCCAGAAGAATCAAACCTTCTTCACAGGCCATTTGCGCTGCCAAAACCTGGGAAAGTAAGGGAGCGTCCTGAGCTAGGTCTACTGATGAAATTACAGGAGGTACAATGGACAAGATTTGGGTGGGGGAATGAATGTGACAAGTCTGCTTCATCAGAGTCTGCATGGCAATGCGCAGTATTGCAACTTATGAAATTGGGAAGAACATTCAATGCTCCTTTGACAAACTTATATTTGAAGTTAAAGTTGCACAAATCCCAGTAGGTTCAGGCCTGCTGGTGTTCCAACTTCTGTGGCTTGCGGAAATATAGAAGGGCTTGATGATCTAGTCACACTTTTAACTCATGTTGAGAGCCCTACAAGAGATACCGCCAGATGTCAAGGCTCATGCCACGGCTGCCAGCTCCTAATCATAGATGGCCCAGGCTTGGTCAGTGGGAGAGAATTTGCGGGAAAAACAGGCAAATGGTGTTCCAAACCATTAGACTCCTGAAGCGAGACAGCCTCAACTGCAACAAATTATGCATCACATGTAACTATAAATGGTATGATGGGTCTGCATGTTTTAGGATGGGAGGTGGCAAAAACACCTCTTTGATCGACTCAAATGCCTGTTGGCACTAGGGATCCAATGAAAGGGAACATTTTTACATTTGAGTGGATGAAGTGGGGTGTCTAACTAGGATAGGGCATTAGAGAATTCTTTTAAGAATATGATAGTGCCCAAAGAGCCTCTCAATTGCTTTTGGGTCATTGAAAATGGCCATTTTCAGATGGCACCCAGCTTGTTGGTGGGAATGGCGTACCATCCTTTTAGATGAGATTGCCCAAGAAGGTGACTTTCTCCCAATAAAACTTGCATTTGAAGGCTTGACAACCGGCCCACCTTATGTAAGGCAGCCACTACCGCTTCCAATTCCTTCACATGCTGTTCAGAAGTAGGGGAGGTTACCAAGATATTGTTGATATATGAAACTATGCAGGTGAATGGGAGATCACCCAGCACGCAATCAATTATTTTTTGGAATGTGGCTGGTGCATTTACTAGTCCAAAAGGCATTACTAAAAATTGGAAAATGCCCATTTTGTTTGTATTACAGTAAGCCATTCCTGGCCTCCAGTCACCTAGATCTGATTGAAGGCATTGACAAGATTGAGTTTTGAGATTAACCGCAACTTTGAAATCGCTTGGCCAATTGTCTATAACAAAGGGAATGGGTAGGGATCATGAACCATAATTTTGTTAAGGTGTCCACAATTCATGCGGGGATGAAGGGAACCATCAGCTTATTTGGCAAAGACAATGGTGGAGGCAACATGGGATGTCATTAAAAACAATAATCCCTTCTTAAGCATGTCAACTAACTTTCATTAAGGGTAGCCTCCTCATCCACTGTATGTGGGGACAATGGGCAGTTTATGTTCACCGCTTGAATCATTGTAGAAAGAGTCAAATTAAATTCCGTATGTGGGGGGTAAGTGGTCTGCTTTCTCAGAATTAAAAAAATTGATATTTCATCAACGCTTCTGGAAAATCTGATGAGAGGCCATTTGGAGAAACAAGGTAAATAACCAATCCATGAACTTAAGTTTTATTAAGGGTATCAAATAAGAGGGGGTGGAAGGCGAGTCGGTAGGGCATACGGCTACCAACCTGAAGGTTGCGGGTTCGATTCCCGCCCTTTGCACATTGATCAGGGTGCCAGCCGAAGGAAACTATTGGCGGTTAGTAGGTATAATAACACGAAAACCTTACCCATGACGTAACCAGAAAAATCCAAGTCCCGATCTGGAGGTGAAAAAACTTTCTACAACAGAGTTGACCCTGCCAGGTTTCATGTCGATACTTTCTTTCTCTATTTTGGTAATGTCCATCCCCCAGTCGGCTTGCCTCGAATAAATAAAATAAAGGGTATCAAATAAGGGAAACTCACCCTCAATCTGACCATTGGAGAATGACAAGATATCAGACAAGAAAAATTTCTACATGCTGCTGAAGCCACCAGCCCACACCCAAAATTACCAGAAACATGAGGTTAGCATCGCTAAGAAGCGATCATAAAAACTAAACTTGTGAACCAAGAAAGGTACCAGGCGCTGTACTTTGTATGATGGCTGGGTGGCTGACAAAGTCACCATCACCGCATGACCCAAGTCCATGATAAGATCAAGCTGGTGGGCCAACTCTAAGCTTTTAAAGTTACTCGCTGCTTCAGTGTCAATTAAGGCCTCAAAGGACACTTGGTGAGCTCTAATACTAAGTTTCACTTGCAATATAAAGTAGGCGGAAACTGTTTATTGGCAGATATGGTCACGTCAGTGGATAAGGAAGAGATTGCGACTAATTTTGGGTGAAATACCAAGTTATTTTACAGAAGCAGATGTTTTTTAAGCTGGAGTACAGAAAAAGCTTACATGGGCATGGGGCCGCATCAGCTTTTAGGATCAATATGGATACTGATTGGAGTTGAAATTCAAAACCAAGGCCACCTTGGCAGCTTCAAGCATAAAAATTATATTTTGGAGGGTATACTGAGTAAAAGTTATATACACTGGTCAGTGTGGTCATAGTAAAACTCCCTCACAACCCTATTCATCTGATAGAAGATGATCACTGCTGCGCCCATATAACAAAAGGGGCGTAAATTATTGGAACTAATGGAAGTTAATTATTTCATAATCGCGGTAAGTTAAGCTTAGACCAGTCTGCCAGTATAAACGCTCAAACACCCAAATGGCAAGCCCAAATGCCAGAGGCACTGCTGCTTGAATGACGTTAAGTTGAGCTGAAAGAGATTTTGCCAGCGAGTGCTAATAAGTTGTAAATATGAAAAGAAACATGGTAACAAACAGGCTATCGTGGTCACAGGGACTGCATGTTTGGGAGTTGGGAAATGTGGGATGATGTTCAATGTTTTGAATTTTTTCATAAAAAATTGTATTTTGAGAAATAGGATTTTTATTAGATTTTTTCAAAGTAGAAAATTAACTGTCAAAAATTCTTTGTGTGTAAAGACAACTTAAATAGATGATTAATTTGGGAGAATAGCTTAGAAAGACTTGGGATTGGGGCCCTTTTAAGTTTAAAAACCCTGAAAACTTTGAATGAAAAATTTAACAAATTTACTTTGAACTGACTTCAAAATTGTCAGTGGAGGGCTGAGTTGCTGTTGGTTTGACCTCATATTCCCAAATTATGGTTTTACCACGTTTTCAATGGTTAGCATGACAGCATATTGCCTGACAGGCATTTTGATCCTCTCAGGGTCATCCCACATATGGGTGGTCCAAAAAGGTCAGAAACTGGTTTGGAATACACAACTCACCCACAACTGGTCACTATGTTGTCTGTTTGCCCAAGCGAGATGCATTGAGAGATGATTCCAGATTTTGAGGGAAGGTTTTTTGGCTATTGGCAACTTTAATTAATGATTCAACATTAAGGACATTCGCCATAAAAATTTTCATGCCCATCAGGTTTTTTACCACTAGTGGTACCCAACCCAAAAGTGCCCATCAGGCTTTGTCCCCAATTTTTTAAGGTAGTTTCAAATTAGCAACAACATTCTTAATGGCCCAATGCCATTGGAGAGTTTAACTTCAGATTTAAAACTGAAAACATTCTCCTTAAAAGGTACATGCCCGTCAGGCTTTGTTCACAATGTTTTAAAGCAGGTTTAAACCAACAACGTTTTACAATGGCCCAATGCCTTTGGCAATTTTGACAAGAATTTGACACATTATCTCCTTTTATTTAATGAATAAGACCATCGGGCTTTAATAACAGGAAATTAGGGCTCCTGGGCCTTGATTTTAAAGACTCGTTGCCTATGACTATATAAGAGCCTTTAGGCCTATGGGGGTGCCGACTTTCAAGGATTTCAGCGCAAATTCCCTCAATTTGCTGTACTAATTTGGTGAAGGCAATTGTGAAGAAAGGTTGTGGAATCTTCAAGGGGAGAGCTGTCACTCATCATTTGTCTACCACATGGATGAAATCCCCTGTGAGACAAGAGGGACAGATTCCCTTCTCAGACTTTTCTTTTTAGGAAATGGGAACACCGCCCAGTCTAAGCAGAGAGGATGCTCTCCCTACTTACAATCACCATCTATATAAAATCAGAAAAAAAGACTCTTATCCCTTGCCACAAATTGATGACGCTTTATATCAGTTAAGTAGGGCTAGATTTTTTGGCGATAAACCTCATCTCAGGGTATTGGCAGATTGGTATGTCACCTGAGGACCAGGAGAAGTGTGCTATAATAATGGCACAAGTTATTTATAAACTCTGTGCGGATGCCTCAAGGCTTGTGTAACGCCTCCGAAACTTTTCAATGGGCTATGGATACCAAATTATTCGACTTTAGATTGTTTTATGTTCTACTCTATCAAAATGACATCAATGTATTTATTTGACTATTCACAGAGCACTTGCAACGCTTAGTAAAAGTTTTTTAGAATAGCTGCTGCCAATCTCAAATTAAGCCCAAAAATGCTATATCTTTAGGGAGAAGTTATGTTATTTGGGATTTGTTAGAATTGCGAATGGATTAAAAACTTAAAACAAAATATCAATGCTATTGAGTGTAATGGACGGAAAAACCCCAGTTCTGACTGCCATATAATAAAATAATTCTTTGGTGCACTGACAAGCAACCAAAGCGGCCTGACAAAGTAGGGAGTCTGCTACTCATTGATTGGTTAAGCAAATTTCTCTTGGGGATTGTTCTGACCCAACCCACTTGAAAAGCTCCTCAATGATCAACACGCAAAAAAAGACTAACAGGTAAGCAAGGTATGCAAACCCTGAAACAACCTTTATTTTTATTTAGGGTAACAAAAGAGCCTGCTGACTAGAGCTCTTCTGGGGAGCGACTGACAACACTCTTCAGGAAAGGAATGCTAGAGTAAGAATTCCAAAGTGAACATCAGATTGGGCAGGTGCGCCTTATAAAGGCTGCCCTTTGGGGGCCTTGCCAAATCATTGATCAGGCTCACACAGGCTTAATCTACAACTCAGGCGAGGAACATCCCTGTGCCCAAAATAACCAAACCAAAAGTATTTTTAAAAGAATTGGCTCAGATTCAGATTTTCTGGATCTGAGCCAATATGCAACTATTGAGATGAAATCAACCGTTACAATGAGCGGATGTAGTTGTCAAAAAGTGTTAATAATATCAAATTCTTATTTATAATGGGTAATTATTATTGCCATTTAATTAAGTACTTTGCAAAGATAGAAGATCCATTACATCATCTGCTTAAGGATTTGAAAAAGTGTTTGAAGGGAATAAGATGGCCCAAGGAGCATTCAACAAATTAGACTTTACTTGATGACATGCCCAATACTTAGATACATGAATTTTGACCAACTGTTTACTATACAATCATATGAATCGCTCATGGCAGTATGTGCAATACTTAGTAAAGTGGATGAACAAGGTGAAGAGCACCCAGTGGCCTGTGTCAGCCATACCTTAACCAGGGCCATAAGGGAATTATATAGTCATCAAGCGCAAATGTCTTGCAATTATCCGTGCTTACAAGCAATTTCATGTTTATATTCATGGGATGCATTTCAAGGTTGTAACTAATCATGATTCTCTTCGTTGGTTGCATAAATTAAGAGAATCTGAGGGGAGACTAGCGTAATGGGCCTTGAAATTGAAGGCATATTATTATGAAATCTAACATTGCGCCAATAATAAAAACCAAAATGGTAATGGATCATCCAGATTTCCAGAAAATTTTTGCAGTACAAGATTTTGCTGATGACCTATTCAACATTGGTGGAAAAAGAGTTGGAGGAAGAACCACTAGAAGATCAAAATTTCAATATGTAAAGCCATGGAGGGAATAGAAAAAAAGAATGGACAGTTATTCAAACTAGTGAATAATAAAAGGCTTTTGTTCTCAAAAACATACAACAAATGTAAATAACTCGCGCCGCTCACAAAGTCATTGGTCATTGTGGTTTCAACAAAACTTTAGAGCACATTTGCTAATATTACTAAGGGAAATCACTAAACTATGATATGGCGGATTTCCTTTTCTTTTGTGCGGAGTGTCAACTCCACAAGCCACAAAAGATGTGGCAATATATTGGTTAGTTCAACCAGGATTTACCTGGCATACAGTATCTATTGATGTCATGGGACCTCTAAGTACAAGCACTGGAGTAATGCAATATCATTGTTGCGATCAATCACCTGGCCAGATGGATTTAAACCAAGGCTATGGTTCAGGTCAATGTGATGAATATGCTAAATTTATTCTGGACCAAGTGATATATTTGCATGGATGTCCCCAATTAATTCTGAATGATAATGGAACAAACTTTACATCCTTCATCATACCTCAATTGAACAGACTGATGGAAAAAAGGAGTTATATGAGTCCCATATTGGCCATAGACAAATAAATATTTGAGAGAGTGAAAGCTACTTTAGCTGCTATGTTACAAAAGCTAGTTTAAGGAAAAACGTCTGCTTTGGCTTCATACAAGATAGATGACATTTGCCTATAATATCAAAAAATTCCTCAAATCAGAAACACCCTCTGAATTTCTCTATGGAAGACGAGCCACCTTACCATCAATTCTATACTCAGTATTGGAGCTAACTTTAGGAATGAGTCCTGACTATTTAAGTTAATTAGCCAACATCATGATTGATTTACAATCCCAAGCGTTTGCCAAAACCTTTTAGAAAAAGGATCTAAGCTAAATTGTACAATGATAAGAAATGACCGCCCATAAGAAGATTTGAAATTGGTGATAAAGTATCCTACTGTGATAAGCATGGACTGACCGCCAAAATAAGCTGTATTTCTTATGGACATGGCCTTTAAAGTAATTTCAAAATTGGCAACGGATGCCTACACAATCAAAAATATTTTTGATGGTCTTAAAGTTAACCAAGTTCATAGTAAAATCTTTTGAAATTGGCACTAAAAGATATACAAAAGAAATATATATATATAAGACATCACTAAAAAACATAAAAAGAAAATAATATTCTTAATCATAAAAATCTATATTAAAATTAAGTTTTAGTTTATTGCTCTCAATATCTTCTAGCGTTGTTCCCTACTATCATTGCCAGGGCTGGTTCATGTTGCAACTGTTTTGTAAGGATTAGTCCTGGGTTGCTAAAGTATGTCAGTAGGATCAGGATGGGCTGAAACCAGATCTAACATGAGTAGTCCCTAGGAATGAATAAGATCCGCTCTGATTGAAAACAGAACGCCCAACCTGGGGGAGTACAGGTTTTCAGGCTAAGACCGGTAACAATGCCTGAGTAGTCCTGGTATGGCATGAGGCCGTAGGACTGCGCTCTACAAAGGTGGTAGCAAGAAGGAAACTGCTAAACTAGTGAGCTTGTTAAGTTCAGTAGATAGACCTAAGATCTAGACTTGTTAGTTAGATAATAAAAAGATGTAATTGCTTCTAAAAAACTTTCTTGCTTATAGTCTGTTAAAGTGGGGGGATGCGTTGGAAAATCAGTTGACCACATTATACATCTCACTTGATGATTAGAAATTCAAAGGTTATTAAGCAATCTAATGTTTGGCGATGGTCGCCAACTAAACTATTAGTCATAATTAACCAAAGGATTAATCTAATGATCAGTTTTGATTAATGTTTCGCTGGGGTTCATCCTCAAATATGTTAAATATGCATTTTAATGAGGACTTGATTGCTGATAGTCTAATTTGCCATAGTTGATCATTCAAGCAGTGGCGCTGAATAACTAGGGTCATTTTTATGAAGCTACTGAATTATTTTAACGCTTGATTTGGCTGTAGCTAGTAGTCACAAACAGGTAACACAGTCCCATACCATCTGTGTACAATTCCTAACACAAGAGGATGGCTGCCAATGTGTGAAAAGTTACACTGCTGGGATTAACTAAGACAAAGAAATTCGCCATCATTGGAAGTTAATTCTAAGGTTCAGAAGTTTCAGGAGACTAATAAGTTGAATCCCAGATAATAGTCTGTAAAGTTGTCCGCTTTCTGCTTATAAAAACACCTAGCATTCTCTAATAAAAGACAGAGTTAACTGAAAAGTATTTATTATATATAATTCTAAATTAAAGAATGAAGGAAATACATCATTAGTTGTTTTCTCAGGTACAGTTTAATAGAGTGGATTTGTTGCCACTTATTGTGAAGAGTCAACCTACTAGTTGGCTTAATACATTTAGTGTTTGATTATTTTTTTACACCAACCTGTGCATTAAACTACCTAAAGTTTATAATAATTAACCTAAACCTTTTTTTAAAAAATTTTAGAATTATTATGCGCATGCCTTTTTAGGTTTTTCCTGTCTATTGTGAGATCTTGCTGAAAACCTATCTATTTTCAACCAATACTAATTATTAAGTTGGTTTATGTGATATGCTAGGTCCATCTTAAACATCTGATAAAAAGATTTAGCACATTCAAAACTTATTTTTTTAAAATTGAGCCTTTGTTGAATTTGCCTAGAGTTGGGAACATAGACTGGGCCTATATTTTAGACATTAATGAAATTAAGTTGCAACTAACTTACTTTTTTGACTTTAAAACAATAAAATTAAGAAAGTATTTTTAAGAGTTTTTTAAATAGATTTGTACTATATTTTTGAGAAAAGCCTACTTGTAACAAAAACTTACAAGCAGGTTTAAATTTTAAAATTAAAATGAATCTGCTTCTAATGCAAACTTGTTTTACCTTTGAGAAGCATCTTCAAGAAATATGATTTGATCAAGGAATTGTAAAAACAGCAGAATTTAGAATAGCAAAGTGTGGATAGTTGTATCTAAAGCAAAAAATACTACAAAGCACTTTAATCTTTAGTTTTAGCAAAGTTTCAAACTTCTATCTCTAGTAAGATGATGAACAACTAGTTCACAATCAATAGTTGTGTTGTACGCAATTGGTATCTACTACCTCCCTAGTGAAAATAAAATGAAAAAAATGGAGAGCCTGAAGCACGAATATTGAAAAGAATCAGGTTGAAAAGCACATGTTGTTCTCTCAAAATTTACACTCTGATCATCATTCTGTTCAGCTCTTTATAGCACTAGTGGTGCCCAACTCAAAAGGTTAGCCACATGCATCTTTATTTGCAAATGGGCCATACAAAGGGATTATTAAAAATAAAAAATCATAATATGGCGCCTCAATTAACAGCCTAGGAAGCCATATCAGAAGGTGAAGAAGCTTTGGAAACTTTTTTTGGCGGCCACTTTATCTGGCGGATCATGAAAAACAACATTGGGTAGGAGCATCAGCGACATGAGACATAATGAGGTATAATTGTGGGTTTTCTCGTTGATGAGGCTGGCAGTGTGCTTTGCCTCAACGTATTGAGCAAGTTGATGCTCAGCGAAAGTGATGAGAGCAGGCACACAAGTAAATTTTTTAATGTGCTGGCGGGTTTTGGGGTAATTGAGGTTTAAAAGAGAAGTTTTTGCTGCATCAATGCAAGCACAGCTTGCACCAAAAGCAAGTTCCTCAATTTCATACTTTGCATCTTACTTAAAAATTTGGGTAAAATTGGAGTAGGAGTACTCTCAACAAGGGGCTCCAGTGGCCCATGAAGATTCTGGCGAAGTAGGGTGTTAACAGGGGCAGCTGCAGCCTCAACTGCCTTTTTATCAATATTTGAATAAACCAGAAAACTGTTTTAAGGGCAAAAACAGTGGGAATGCAAATTGGGAGAATTAAATAAGAACTTGTCTTAAGCAAATTAGGTTAAAAATAGTCGTCCAATTATCCTCATCAATTCATTTGAGAGCTTCAAATGGATTGGATTATCCAGCACTGGGCCAGCTATCAGAATTGGGGCAATGGCATGAGCTGATTAACCATGTGCTGTTGACCACAGCAGTCCAGCTGAAACTGGTTCTGCCATCAACTATTGGATTCTCTAATCCGGTCAAAATTTTATTAAAGTTATAAATTTTGTTTTTGATTGGCTGTTTTCTTTGATCCAGTGCCAAAAAGCCCAAAGGTTGGTGGTGGGATGATTAAGCCCCATTCAAATTTTTGGGCAAAATGGTTGTGGCCTCACCACCTGAGGGATGAGTGGAGGAAGCAGCGGAAGCAGAAACTATGGGGCACTTGTGCTTTGAGTGGTCAGGCTTGAAGCACTAGGGGCAAATGGCGCAGCCATTCTTGATGTGCACCCAGAACAGGTGATAAGGGGCGGATCTGATCACAGTGCAGGGGAATTGCGAGATGGGTATTGCAATGAAATGGGAAGATTGTCACAAAGGTGTGAGGCGCTTATATATGATCCACTCCATTTGGAACCACAAACTGCAACACAAGGTCTGCGCTGTAAATGGCTAAGCCCTCTGTGAGCTCATGGCTGTGGCGTTCAGGGGAGAGATGGGAGGGCAACCCAGCAAACTGGAACATCAAAGTTGCCTCATCTGGGAGCCAGGTTTAAACGGTATGGAGGGGAATTTTTTAAAATTAATTGCAGCTTGGCTGCTGCCACTGCATCAGCTTCCAAATGGAAGCCGAAAATCAAAGTACTCCTTAAATGGGCAGTAGTCAATTTAGTTAGCAGGTTCAAAAACTGCCGTGGCCATCTAAAGGATGATCATGCTCTTTTATGGGAAGAGGTTCCCATATTTGACTCAGGAAAATGCAAATTGCTCCATGTGAGCACCAAAGGGCTTCAGAGAACCACTTGGAAGCTTGTGATGTTGTGAGCCAAGTCCCAAGGGTGGACATAACGCCCAGTAGCATTGGGAGGTCTAGGAGAGCCAGCCCAGTAATGCTTCAGCGGTGGCTGAAGATTCCAGATGACACTACACCATTACCTCAAGTTGGGGCAGCCGGTCTAAATTGCATTGATATTACTAAGTTTTGGCTTAATTGAGCAGTCATTCTTTATATTCATTAAAAAATCAATCTGGCTTTTATTTAGTTATTGAAGAAAAAGAAAGATCTTTCTTTTCAGATCTTGCTGTAACAAATTTTTGATAATTACTGGCATGTTTTCTTCTCAAGGTTTGCCCTATTATTAATGTGCCAAAGAAAAACTTGGCTTCCCTTGGGGTTCTCAAACTACCACAATAGAATCTAGAGTCCTCAAGGCATTGCTGCTCTGATGATATGCAAATAAGAACCTACAGGGAAAAGTGCAGAAAGTATTAGTCTATGAACATCGTTCCCGCTCCAACCAATAAGCTGATCACTGGAAAAATATTGACCACGCTTTAAATATGGGGTCAAACTTCCAGAGTCAGTGAGAGGGGAATGTCTCACCCCTTTGTTTTTTTCATTTTAGTAGAACATCTGTAAAGAAAAAGATATTCCTGGATGATAAGTCACTTATCCAGCGGATCATAATTAAGATTTAAACTGAGCCTTAAGGATGAGTGCTAGAAATGTCAAGATGAAGTGAATTGATTGAAGTAACTATGGTTTGGCGAATCTGGGATTTTCACTTAATCCTCAATGATATAAAAAACCTTAAGTTGATAAGCAATAAAGAATTACTAAGTGGAAAGGGTTGAAACTGCTGAGTAATACCGAGGATTAAAGATTGAATGTGAGAATGTGAAGGGGGGCTTCTACAAAGAAAGTGAGTATTAGGTAAGAGTAAGAATAGTGGTCGTTAAGTTTATTATTAATTAAATTAATTTCCAGGGCAAAATCTCCTTATTGAGTACTTTGTTATTATCAATTATTGAGTGCCAGTGAACCTCATATTGCTTGTCCATTTCTCAGTGGGTTTTTCCCTTGTTCAACTAGCTTAATGGAAATCAAAAAATCCGCCAAAAGTTAATAGTGGTGCTCACTACAGGGAGCCCATTGTCAACACACTAAAAGATTCATATATTTCAATGCCATGGTGCAATTTGCTCATCTTGATGGGGTTTTAACCCAGTTTAATGAATTGTCTCAATATGCGTAACTGAAGCTTGCCTTGGATACACTACTCAGGTTCAAAAAATGCTTTTCCAAGAGAATAAAAGTATAAAAAGCAGCTTGCAAAGGCCTTTCATAATCTGCACCTGATGGGTGACCAAACCAACCAACTTGCCGACCTCTTGGGCAACCCTACTGAACAACTATACTGTGCATGGTGTAAATAATTAAGGTTGTCAAAGAGAAGGAGATCTGCAGCGACAAGCTGCCCCCATTTAACCATGAAAGAACCATACATGTGTTTTCAAGTGGTTAGAATTTGCTGTAGAGGGAGCTTCCAATCCGTAAAAAGCTAAACTGTTGTTATCAGCTTTGGATGTCGCAAGTGCCAACCAGGTCACATGTTTAATTAAGAATAGTATCATATTATATTAAGAGTTAAAGGAGACTGTGATCCACCTGTTTGGGGGTGTGGCAAAAATTGCACGGCGCGAGGCAGAGATTTTGACAATTTAATTTTTAAATAAAAGAGACCTTGGTGGAGTTAGCAGAGCGTTTCACAGCCAAGGCTCATGTGTTGGTGGTTGAAAAAAACTTAAATAATAAGGAGTCTAATGTTGTGATGATGGTGCTGTTAAGCCATATCAAGAACTATATAATGCTATGTCTTACATTCTTCAAGAAGACGCGGAGCTATTAAAATTATCAGTCATTTACTCTACCTGTCTGTCAACTTTAATGCTCCCAATGTGGAAAAGAAAACCCCTGCAACAGCGACCAAATCCCTATCAGTATTGGAACAAAAACGACTTGGTTATAATCAGTTAGGAACACTTGGCCCCTTACCGATCTGATGAGTTCTTTCTGCTCCCATTATAATCAATCAGCTTATTATAAGCTTAATTATAATCTATCAATTAATTTCAGACCTGGATTTATGGGTGTTATGCAGAGATGAGCGCCAATTACAGATGTTTGTTTCTAATGCGGCTAATGAGGCCATTATGCAGGTAGCTTTCCAGGTAAACTGAATGTCAATGCAGTACCAGCTGACATGAATGAACAGGGAAAAGGGTGAGAAGATTAAAGAAGAGATGCTTTACTTATGCTGATTCATACCTATCTGTCCCTTATGAATTTCACAAGTTGCTTAATGTTCGTACTGGTACTCACCTTGACAACTTATTATATCAAAAAATCCCCTTTGAAATATTTGCCTCAAGCCAAGGGAGAGACCCAAAACATGGACACAGAGTCCCGCCAAGACGTTAAAAAGCCATACGCCTGTAAAAATCCTTAAGTATTATTATACTGTCATGTTCACATGACATAATAATGTGGACCAACCCCAAAGATAAGGCTGGGCGCCAGGAGGCCCAGAGGGTGAAGCTACAGGCCCTCCCTGACCTGAGGCACACCCTAGACCAACGCTGGGTTTGGGCAAAATATGCACAGGTTGGGACTAGTGGTGTGCTAAGTGCCCAGCCTCTCACAATGGCCCAGTCATTGAAATGGACAGTGTACCAAATTAATGTGGATGGTTCCATTTGGTTCATCAAGGATCAGGGTTTTAAAACCCGTTCCACTTATGAAACAACGCATTCAGGTCAAATCAAACTTCAATTGATAACTTGAGTGAAGTCAGTTTCAGTCCATTTAACTAATTTGGATAGAAGCGTTGCCCTATTGGCGTGTCAGTGCTTGGGCCCACTGCTGCACATCCCAGTTTCCCCTGTATGAGCTTAAATATGTTTTCCCCAACCAACATTCCTTGTTGGTTGATTTCCCAAATAAACCTTTCCCCGGTTATGTTATTTTTACAATTTTATGATTTTCTAAATGCTCCTGTGCATGAACCTCTTTGAAGAAGTCTTGCGCTCCGTTGCCCTTGCCATTACAAGTACATTGCAGCTTTCACCTCGTGCACCATTTGTTCACCCAGGTTCCCTAAAACCTGGGTCGCTTAGCCCCTTTTGATATGTGCACCGCGTTGATTACAATGGAGTTTTTGTCATAAAACTCACCATTCTATACCTATTCTGTTATTGCTCCAGCACCCTCTTCTGGGCTCTAATGACTTTGGCACTAATGGCTAGTTCCCTGGCGTTGGACTTGTGCACCGTGCACTACCATGCTAGGAATAGGAGAGTTATAGACTTTATCCTTACAAATACAGTTGATGGAAAACCTTCAACACATGTCGCAGCTCTAAAGAGGGTGGAAGTAATGATCCCAGTAGAGAAATTTGCCCAGGAGCATGATCATGTTGGTGCCAGTATTCTCACTTTTCTGGATAATCGAAAGCCCTAGTATGTTTATGTATCAAACATCGATAGCTCTTCTTATTTGGGTACATACTGTGACATTTTTGTATAAAATACCAAAATTTGAGCAATTATTGATACTGGCACTCCTGTCAATATAATATCGACCATGCCCATAGTTAACCTTCCATTGAAACCAGAGGTGTATCACAGAGTAGTGTATGGGATCGCGGGGCACAAAGCACTGTGTCAGAAGGCACATACAGCGCATTGACCTTGAGGTTTGGGTCAGTTAGCGCATCTTATCCAATGGTGAGTTGGCTAATAATAACTATGACATGTTGATCAGCGCTGCGTTCATGTAGTGATTTGGCCATGGTCAATATGGCGGATGAAACCATTAGTATCCTAGGACAACAGATTCCCATTAATTTTACCTTCTATGGAGTCCCAGAAGATTCAATCTGATCCAGCCAAATTAGTCTTGTGTTTAGTGATGGGGTGATTCCTGTACAATGTTGGCAGATGAATCGGATGACCTGAGTGCTTCCTAACCAGATTTAAGAGTATAATGGTATTCCACTGCAAGCTGCGGGTGCTTCAAGCATACCTTCTGGGCATCAGGTCATAATTAAACAGAGCTCAAAATAGATATCCTGGAAGTTCTATATGGTGTATTATGGGGCCTTATTAACAATTGTGGCTCGACCCTATGTGACTCCTGGGCTCCTATTACCAGGGCAGGGGGAAATTAAGGTGTTTGTAATGAACCTGCAGATAGGAGTCTATGTCAGTTAAAAGGCATCAAGTGGTGGCTTATCTGCATCTGATTCCAAATGATGAGATCAACCAGATATGACTTTAGTTCATGGGAAGCTCTTAGGCTACCTTTAAAAATATCATCTGGCATAATGACTATGGTTCTGCGTGAGACTCTAACTATCTGTCAGAGGACCAAAAGGACAGGGTGTTGAATCTGTTTGAGAAATACCAAACCATTTTTGCATCTGATGATCTCAACTTGGGATGTGCACGCAGGATTGTGCATTGTTTTGGACATGGGGGATCACCCTCCTATCTGGTATGGCATATCCGTCACTCCAAGATGGAGGGAGAAGTTGTATACCCTGAGATAGACAAATTGGTTGAATAGGGAATGTTAGAGTTGTCAAAGAGTCCCGGGCTTTCCTGGTTCTAGTTGTCAAAAAGAAATATGGCACAAATTGAGTAGTAATTGACTACCGGAAGCTTAACAGCATTATGAAAAAAGACTCACACCCATTTTTGTGAATTGATGATCCTTTAGATCGGCTGGCAGAGCCACATATTTCTCTGCTATGTACTTTTATTGTGTAACTGGAAATTGAGTTACCAGTGGTGGAAAAAGAGAAGTGCACTATAATCACCTCAAAAGGGTTATTCTAGCCTACACATATGCCACAGGGTTTGTGCTACGCCCCAAATACATTCCAGATGGCTATAGACAATATTCCTTGTGACCTGAAGCTGTCTTGTGTTCTAGTCTATCTTAATGATATTAAATCTTTTCTTGGACATTAATGGAACAGGTCAATTACTTGGAACAAGTGTTCCATCAACTTTCTGAAGCTAACATTAAAGTTAAGCCCCAAAAGTGACACTTTCTTATGGAGCAGTTGGAATACCTCAGGCTTGTGGTAGACTCAAAAGGGCTTAGTCCTCAGCCAGTAAAGTGGAAGCTTTATTCAAGATGGCACAGCTGGGTAATAAGTGTGATATTCAGATGTTTTAGGGGATGTTCAGTTAGAACTGGAAGTTCATTCCCAACTTCATCTATATTGGAGCTCCGCTCTTTGAGCTATTAAAGAAGAATGCCCCCTTCAACTGGATGAAAAAATGTCAAAACGCTTGTGAAGTTCTAAACTGCGTTGGTTAGCGCCCAAGTTTCAATACCTAATTTTGAGAAGGAATTTATTGTACAAACGGATGCTTCCCTTTCAGCCATAGGGGCAGTGCTATCCCAAGAAGATGATGATGGTGTGGAGCATCCCTTTGCATATTGTAGTCAAAGCTTAACATGTCATGAACGAAATTACACCAAGACTAGTGGGAGTGGTTAGTGATTAAATATTCATGTGTATAGTTCTTGGTCTACTTCCACGGGGTAAACTTTAAAGTGGTCATGGACCATGCATCCTTGTTGTGGCTGTAAAATCAGCGTGAACCTGAAGGGTGGCTCGCACAATGGGCCCTGAAGCTCCAAGCATATGACTTTGATATTGTTCACCGGCCAAGGGTCAATGACCAGAATGTGAACTGTATCTCACAATTAACAATGGTTGCCATCATGGCAGATTTGGCAGACATAATGTACAAGAAGGTTATTGTGGGTAAATATCATGATGAGCTGCCACAGATGATCAAAGTGTTAGACAGGCTGTGACAGGATACCTATGTGCGCAATGGAGAAATGTATAAGCAGATGGGAGAATTGATGCTGAGTATCCAAAACTTCTGCTAGACCCACAATTATTATGAATGCTCATAAAGCCGTAGGTCATGGGTGGTTGTGGAAAGCGCTGGATTTCTTGCAACCCCATTACTATTGGTAGATTATGTACTATGATTTACTTGAGGCGGTTGCTTGTTGTCACGTTTGCCAAGTGGAGAAACCATTCCACAAGAAAATCACCTACCAGCTGGTCAAGCCTCATTTCTCATGGCATAAAGTATCTCTGGATGTGTTGGGGTCTCTTCCAACTGGCGCAAACCGCTCTAAGAATCTAAATGTAGCAATTGACCATCTGACACGATGGGTAGAAGTAAGGGTGATCAACGACTTAGGGGCTAACACCACCGCCAAGTTTATCCTAGAGTGTGTCATACAGTGACATGGTTGTCCCAAATTTATTTTCATGGACAACAGAACCAATTTCACATCACATATTCCTCCCAAGTTGAAAAAACAAAATGGCAATTTGCAGGGTTTTGACTACACCCTACCACACTGAATCTAATTGAATGGTGAAACAGATCAGCAGAACCTTAGTAAATATTCTTTGCAAGTTTTAAAGGAGATGCCTTTGTAATGGAGTATCCTCTTATCAACTGCTGTTTTATACTTACAATATTACTACCACTCATCAACTGGCAAGAGTCCTTAACAACTACTGTAATGAAGCCATCCAGTATTGCCACTATTACTTTATTCTGTGTGGAAGATATCAGTGGAGTCAATCCCCAATGCTAATTGTCTGCTTTAAATGACATGCTGATTAAACTCCAAATGAAGCATATTCCACTAGTCTGGCCAGGAAGATTCAGGCTTAGGCGGCCACCAATGTAGACTCAGCAGCTCTCACATTTTGGGGCAGGAGATCTTATCCTGTTCCATGACCAACATGGGTTTGGAAGAAGGAACAAGCTTGATAGAATATTGATTAGACCATTTTGAGATAATAGAGAAGGCTGGTGTGGATGCCTACACTATTAAGAAACCTTCAGGTGGACGTATTATCAAATGAGTTCATGCGAAGTTCTTCAGGCATACAAGCAATATGAGCTTATCATCCATTCAGAGGGGGGGGTAATATTGAAAATTAATATGACTTGATGATAAATCACCTATCTGGTGAATCATAATTTAGAATAAAATTGAGCCTCGAGATTATTTTGATATATATGTCAAGGTGAAGTGAATCAATTAAAGTAAAGGTGGCTTGGCAATTGGAGAGATTCTGCTGATGCCTTGATAATAGAACAAAATCTCAAATTGATAACCAAATAAAGAAATACTAAGCGCAGAGTGTTGAAACTGCTGAGGAATACCAAAGCTTAAAAGTTGAACGTGAAGATATAAGGAGAGAGGTTTTTACAAATTAAAGTGATTAGTAGGGAAGAGTAACTGTAGTAGCCATTAAGTTTATTATTAAATAGATTGAAATTATCAGGGCAATAACTCCTTATTAAATACTTGATTATTAATTATTAAGTGTAAATGTTCACATATTGTTTGTCCATTACTCAGTGGGTTTTACCTTGTGCAACCAGTTTGGAAGAATCAACCAAAGCAGCCAAGTTGTTATTAACTACCAACACATTTATATACACTCCATAACTTATGGCAGTTCTGATCTCATTGGCTTAATCCCAGCTGTTATGCTTTGAGTAGCATCTTCCAAATCATTGTTCTCATTTTCCAATGACAATTGTGGATTGGATTTAGATGATTGTTCAATCCGCTCTTCTTGGTTTAATTTTGGGACATACTCTTGATTATTCTTTGAGTGATACTTAATACTGAGGGGTGGTAATTGCTTCGTCAGGTTTAGTCTCAACTGTGTCCCCTTGAGATGTAGCCACCAAATTATCATTTCCAATTTTCTTTATATTTAGGACGTATTAAATTAAGCATTTGTTCGTTTCATTCAGTTTGAAATTCTTGATAGCATTTTTCTGAGTGGGCCATCTTGTAAAACTCGTAGGATATGACTCCCAAAAGAGACCATGCTGAGAGAGGCAATAACTGAGGTATAAATGTGATGTCAACATTATTGCTGATACAAATAAGTGTGGACTCACCTTGGTGGGGTAGCTCCTTGGTAAAGTCAGACTAGTTGAATTTAACAAAAAGTCCAAAGTAATTGGCAAAATTTTAGGTCTTCTAAGGATAGTACAATATATCCCAGCACTCTACCATCAACAGAGCACTGTTTCTTATTGTTGAAGGAAAAAGAGGGGTGAGGATTGTGGAATATTTCTTACAACAGGAAGCACGACTTTTCTTAAAAAGCCAGGACCTTTGCATCATGACTTGGCTTGCGCATTGCAGGTGCTTTTTATTTGCAGTTCATGTTAAATTTTTTGCTTCCATCAGGGTTCCAGCATGTCAAAACATCTCGCAAATTCGTTACAAAAATTTTTTTATCCTTGGAGAGATCATTGCTGGGTCAATGTCTGGTGCTGGCATTCCTGTTGGTACATCAGCCTCAATCCACCCAATCGTGCTCAGATTTAGTTGTAAATTTTTGTGATTTTCTCAACAAAGGCTTCATCTAATTAAAACATTGTGACGAAGTGATCCCATTCCACTCTTTAACAATTTGTAAAATAGAAATTAGGGGCTCTGTGGGAACCCACCGCTCATCAAGGGTATTCCCTAAATCCACTAAATTTATAATGGTAGGTGTTAGAACAGGGGTGTGATACTGCATATCACTTGATATTTTTAGGACAGATGACCCAAAGGCTCAAGGGTATTCGATTATACCTTTTTTCTTTCTTAATTGAGAAGTCTTAAACCAGATACTTAGTTTGGAGGGGCAATTATGATTAAAATACTAATTTTTAAAAATGAGAAAAAAAGAGAGTAAACTTTATTTGCTAAGAAACAAGATTATAAGGGAGATCCATAAGGTTACCCAGCCCATCTCCATGCATACTAATCCATGATCTATTTTTCATGTCTAATTCTGATTCTTTCGCCACATAGATCAGGTTTAAAACCCCAATTGTAGGGCCTGAAATTAATTGGGGATTATCCATGAATATGGTTTCAGTTTATTGGAAATTTGGGTTCAAATCATGTAATTTAACTCATCCAAATTTCCAATTTGGGTTCAAATTCCATTATATAAATAATTCGAATCTCTATTTAGGCAGGAATCCCAACAACACCCCCCTCTAGAAATTGGCATAGGGGGAAACGGATGGAGAAAGCAACTATGTATGAAATTTACTACTTTACCCTATATCCTCTACGATTTAGTGTCCATTGCCTCATGTATATATGACTCTATAAAGCTCTGACCAGTTGGTGCCCAATTTTTTTTCATGACCTCCAGGCCAGTGATGGTAAAAAGGACTAGGTCACTAAGTTGGAAGGCTTGCAGGGGGTCATGCTTATCACTAAATTGATTATTTTCTCTACTAGCTGTAGCAGATAGGTTTTCAGAAGCCAGGGCCTGAAGTTAGATAATTTCATTGGTAATACTTCACATAGTAACTTCAGGGATTTGGGGGAGTCTTAAGCAAGCATACCTGTACTTTAAAATCCAGATAAATATTTCTGCCATACAACACTTGGAATGGTGACATCTTAGATATTTTATGATAGCTGATCTTTTAGACCAAATTTTCACTAGGCAAATATTGGGGCCAGTGATTGGTGTCAGTCATAGCCATTTTCCAAAGGTTGCTTTTAGAGTACCATTTGCTCGCTCTACCATTCCATTGGTTGCAGGATGGTAGGGGAAGCAAAATACCTGTGTGGTTCCCATCAGTTTTAGTTAAATCTATTACCGGCGTCAAGTGGAATTTTGCCCATTATTGGAAAGAATTATAGGGCACCTACGTTGGGTTATAATCCAATTATACAAAAAAGTGGCGATAGCCTTGTCTGTAAATTAGGGTAGAAATACTGCTTCAATCCACATAATTAAATGTTGCATGGCTATAAGGAGGAGCTGATGACTATTAGAGGCTCAAGGGAGAGCTCTCACAACATCAATGCTAATGGTATTGAATGGTCTACGGAGGGAACCACTAAATGTTGAGCTTAAGGATTAGGTTCAGCCTGAATTTCATTCCAGGCAGGAGTATAATAAACCTTAGATTAAAACAAACATTCCTTTCTAATAACATTGAGTTCTAAGCCAATGGTAGGTTTTCTGAATTCCCACGGCCAACTTGCCTATGTCCCTCCAATATGAAGTTGGTCTAAGCTGAAGGTCATACATAGGGCATATACTTTTAGACACAAGTTTACACAAAAGGCTGTTCTCAACTTGAAGATTTGCCAATTTATTTGTTAATTTTTTGAAGGGTTAAGAAATCATCCTTTAATAAATGCAATTGTGTTAGGAGATCATGGAGTTGATCCACTTCTGGGTTAGTTAAAGTTTTGTGGGAAACTGAGATAGGCAATCCGCATTTTGATGTATGGTCCCTAGTTAATGGATAATGGAAAAGTCGTAGTTTTTTTTAGTACTAGATGGTCCCAAAAAGTCGTAGTTTTTAAGTTTTAACGCCCATTGTGCTAATCACCCATTTTGTGCTTTTTTCTGGAGCCATTGCAAAGAAACACGGTCAGTAATTATGATAAGATGTTTCCCATAAATATAAGTTCATAAATTTTTAATAGCTAACAGGACCATCAAGTCATTAATATTCCATAACGTTATAGGTGCATTTGGCTTTGGATAAGGTCTTGCTATAGTAGGCGATAGGATAAGTACCACTAAGCCTTCTTCACGTTGGGATAATATGACGCCAATGGCTATATTGCTAGCATTAGTAAAGAGGAAAAAGGATTTATCAAAATTTGGGTGAATAAGTACTGGAGAGTGAGAGAGAGATACATATCAGGTCAAAGACCTGCTGTTGCTCTTCTTTCCACAGAAAGGGTATCCCTTTCTTCATTGGATACACTAAAGGCTCAGAGGAGTCTGCAAAGTGGTAATAAAATTGGCAATAATATCTAACCATCTCTAAGAAAACTTGTACGTCTTGTAGGGATTTAGGGGATACATTTTAGAAATGGCAGGACATTATCATCTATTGGGGATATTCTGGCTTTACTAACCTTAAACCTAAAAAGTCCATCTTACTCTGAAAATCGCATTTGGACAGCTTTAGGTTTTAACGACAATAATCATAACTGCTGAAAGGCAAGCCTGAGGTGGTCTACATGTTTGGTAAAGGTTCTTAAAAAGCGGTAATATTGTTAAGATAAACTAGCATACAGGAGCGTTTTAAAATCGCCTAGTAGTACATCCATGGCGCATTGGAAGGTAGCAAGGGCGTTACATAACCCTGAGGCATTTAAGTGGGCTCAAATAGTCCTTCAATCGAGATGAGAGCGCATTTTTCATGATCTTCTGGTAACAAGTCAACTTGCCAGTACCCACTGGCGAGATCCATAGCTGTGAAATTTGGGACTTAACATCAAGTATAAGGAATTATTTATACATGGCAATGGATAAATGTCTTTTCATGTGATAGAATTGAGGCAGTGATAATCCATGACAACATGGTGACCACCATCCTTCTTCTAAATTAATTAGAATGGTGAAGCCAATGGGCTTTATGAAATACCTAATAAGCTACCCCATAAAGTTGCTGTAACTCTAAGGCCACTTGAGCTTCACTACTTTAGTTTTTGATATGACAGGGATTTGAATGGAGGGTGAGCTTCAGTATCAATTTGTTGAATTACCCAGGACATTTTTCCATAGTCACTAGGTCCTAAAGAGAAAAAGTTGCCATACTTTTCAATGAGGTCTTCAATGTTCTGGCATTCTTTAGTGGTAAGATTGTCTCCAATCCTGCTTTTAACAAGAGCATTGATTGGTAGAGGATAAAATTTAAATCCTCTAACGAGCCAAAACAACTCACATCAAAAATATTCTCAACAGGACATAGTTTTATGTAAGTGATAGGGGAATGCTGAGGGACTTGGAGAGTATGATTTGTTAAATTCCCTAATAAGATAGAGATAGACTCCCATAGGTAGTATCCAAGCTCCCCCAGGCAGGTCAATGCTTCCTTGATGGAAGGATTTTAGTATCCGCTTAGCTCCAAAATTTGGTTAAGAGGGTTGAGAAAATGGACCCTTGTATTCATAATAACTTATGAGCCAGAGGGTATTTAGATAAGGTGAGGGGCATACATAAGGATCCTATCTTTGGCATTCACAGCCTCAGGGGGTAACTTATTTTTCCCTTAAGACCTGTTATTCAACTTTGAAAATGGAGAATGATTATTACAGAAGGCATCTCCACTTCTTTGAGGTTCCTTTACTTTTGACTGGAAGTTCAAATATTAATGGAAAACAATACCCTAGTAGTACTATGCACTTTTCCTTATGGTTAATGATAAATTTGATTCCCGCATCAATTGGACTTAAATAAGCAACTCATAATTATTGTTTTCCAATGCAATGGCGGGGGCAGTAGTTAAAAGTTTACCAATGCAAAGGGGTAAGGTCTTATGCTCCTATCACCTCAGTTGACTGGTTACCTGATGTCCCATATTCAGCTTTGTGAATCAAGTCAGGACTCATTTTTATCTTTTGGATAAGTCAGGAGGAAACTAAGATAACTGGGGATCCAGTGTCAATTATTGCCATGACTTGAACCTTATGTACAACTACATTGACTTGTACCACCAAAGACCCAACCTGGGGTTTAACATCAAGTAAACTGTCATTACGGATTTGTAGTGAAGCAAGTGGAGGACCCTTCCAAAGACAAGATCAGAAGTATTAATTGATTTTAAATTTTTATCTGCCAATGCTTGGCTTTCCATAGAAAAACTAACCGCCAAAACTTTTTGGGGAAATTCCCAAAATAAAAGTAATAAAACTGGAGATTTTTATTTGCTTTAATAGAAAGAGGTACATCAACTTTTGCAGGCGCAGCCAACATGAAACAACCTGAAGTACTGGAAATAGAGCTAGATCTAGAACAAGGGTTTTGAGGCAAATTGTTTTTTTTTTCAGCATGGGGAGCCTTTTGCCCTACACTGACTGATCTTTTGCCAACTTATATTGAGGGATGTGAAATTCTACAGTGTGGTTGGTTTTCTTGCAATGTATGCAGTATGATTCAGGTGTAGGTGGTTTGGGTGGTTTAATTTCTAGCATTTGGGTCTGAGGCTTGTTATTACTATTATTAAAATGAGTGGACACAGTAGGCTTGAGTAGGTCAGCTGGAATATCTAAAATATCTTCTTTAATATTAAGGAGAGGCGTCCAGTTAGACTCTACCGCTTTGAGATAAAGTAGAATGTTAGTAACATTTGTAAACGCTGAAAAGAAACTAGTGATAGCGTCATTTAAAGTAAGACATTTTCCTGCGACCTACATCTGAGTTTTAATGTAAAAATGGTGAGTAAACTCAGTGACAGTTTCTTCCCATTAAAGGCTTATGCCCATTAAGTTTGCTTTTGTTTGATTAAAATGGGTAACCCCCAAATTCCCGAAGCAAGGCAGTCTTGGCGTCATCCCAAGTCTGGCAATGCATTAGATGAGGTATCATAATGTCTTGAGCTACACAACTAAGACAATTAGTTAGGTGTATGAGACGCTGGGTGTTAGAAGCTTCCTCCATAGCACTTTCATAACAAAACAATAAAGAGAAGATGCTCCCCTTGCTTGGGACGTACTTCTCTTTGAACGTCAGGTTGTGACACTGTGGGGTTTAATGACCAAACAATGTGAACTGACATTGGGAAGACGTTTTCACCTAAAGGAGAACTGATACTGATGGACGTTTCATAAGAATGAAGGGCGTCCACTTTATTTTTAAGGTGTTAATATCCTCAATTATTGAGTCTACCCAAACATGGGTGCTCAAAGGGCTGATTTGATGGCAGCGAGAGGGGATAACTGACAAATTTTGCTTTTGAGCTTGGTAATCACATATTGAAGCGGGGGTTGGTATTACTCAAGGGAGAGAATTCTTTGCTCAGTCCTTTTCATAATAGCGAGTGGATTTGGCAAGAGTTTAAGGTGTTCTTGATCTTAACAGAGATCTGACGCCAAATTATTATTGTTCATTTATTATCTATTTTATATTTTTTCACTTTAAACTCAGGGTATACCTGACAGGGAGCACTAGTTTTGTTGGGACAATGGGTGTGATACCAAGTATCCCTATATAGTTTAGGCCATGGGACTCATAGCTCAAAGGTGTTGTAATATTCCTTTTGTGCTTCTCTTGGTTGAAAAGTCTTAATCCAGATACTTGTCTGGAGAGGCAATTACAATTAAGATTATAACTATTTTAATTATATTTGAAAAAAGCAGAGAGTAAACTTTGTTTTCTAAGAGACAAAATTATAATGGAGATCCATGAGGCTACCCAGTCTATCTTCATGCATACTAAGCCAAGATCTACTTCTCATCTCCTAATTTGGATTCAAACGCTATATATTGGGTTTGTTTCACGCTTTTAAAGCTTTTCATTAGTTGATAATCCCCAATTATGATTACAGCTTTTTAGATGGTTCAGGTTCAAATCCCATCATCCAACTCATCTGAATCTCCAATTTGGGTTCAAATCCCATCATCCAATTCATCCAAATCTCTAATTCAGGTAAAAATCTTGACAAAAGGTCTCAGGATGCTCCTTGTTCTTCAATAAAAAGGGGTTGATGGATGGTTTAATTTTATAAGTGTGTCCAGGATCCTTTAAAGCTGATTATGAACAATTTCACTTCAAATATCTATTATTCCTTTTTGAAAAGTGAAAAGAGAGCATAAATAGCCCCTAGGTGTTATTTTGTGTCTTTCAATAAGTAAAGCAAAAATGGAAGATCTTCATGGATGGCCATATCAAGGGCTATAAAGTATGAGTGGTCTCCCAAACTCTGAAGTAAAAAATCGATTTTCAGCATGGAGTGGTTTGCATATTTCCATTTGTACACTACTTGAAGTTTGCCTTCTCCTAGAAGGTGATGGTACTATTATTAAATATGCCCTACCACTAGCAAATTAAAGGCTTAAACTTTAGAGCTGAGCTTTTTATATTTGTTAATTTTTGAGGATACAGTGTGATTAACTATAGGAAGATTAGAAAGATTTGATGTTCCATGCCTTGTAGATAGCATATAGTTTCTAAGTGCTTGTTGACTAATAGGAAGGGTTTTATTTTCATAAAAACCTACTTCATAACTTTCAGGTTGAAGCTCAGAAAGATCTTTAAAAGCAACGTCTGGAGTGTAGGATTGAGATATCTATCTGGAGCCATATGAAACGTGAGTAATTCTATTATGAGGAACTCAAATTAAAGTTCTATTTATAAAAATGTGGAAATGGGGTAATACCTCTGAAGACTATCCAAAAAGTTAGGATGCACACAATAGATGAAAGCTTACCTCTTCCAACAAAGGTCCAGTAACTTCAAAATTATCATTATTTAGCTGCAATATATAGCACACTGCAATTTCTAGGAGGTTGGCAAGCCAGCTTATCTTTGACAAACCCTTTCAGATCCAAAATTTTCTGTGCAGACTTAACATAGGTAAAATGATGGGGATTCGCATGAGAATGGTGAAGATAAAGGAACACCATTACTTTACAACTATCTTATAAGTCATAGTGTTCATTTATAAAAGTTGTTTTATCTTGTGACATTTGGGAGGATTAAAAAAATTTATTACTTTTTCTTATTACAACATTATATGTGAATTTATAAACAAAATAAAACAAAATGTACTTGTTGACAATGCTGAGCACATAACCATTGTCATAAAACATTAGATTCTACTTTGATCACGACCTTAGGTTTAGGAAACTCCTCAGATTTTTGGTCATTTAAACTAGCTGGTGGTAGGTGTTCACAATGGACATGCTCCAAAAATATCTATATTGGTAGGGCAAAGATAGAACTCAAAAATAAAATAATGAAGTTTTTATATTGATGAAACTTGAAAACCTACTTTTGCTTTGATAATTGAATCAAAGCTAAATTTATTAATTTTTAGTTTTTTATAAAATAACAATTGCTCAAATTGAGCCCAACAAAACGATGTTAATATGATTGATGCCTGCTGCCCCAGTGGGTGGTGGTAATGCACCATCTTTTGGCATTCTTTGGCTGCCACTAAAACACGCCTGGGCTTGCTCTGTTAGACCTCCCAATGCCACTGGGTGTTATGTCCTACCTTAGGACTTAGCCCACTATCTCTTGAGTTCACAGGCAGAACTCCAGAGCCCTTTGGTGCTCCCTCAGAGCAGCCTGTGTATTGGCCTCCAGGTTAAGTATGAAAATCTTTCCCCATATGCGCGTATGTTCATCATTAAGATGTGCTACAGTGGTATTAGAACCAGAAAGAATTTTATTTGTTTTCGTCCTTCAAGGGCTATTTTGACCTGATATTTGGTTATAAAGCCCAGGCATTAGCTGTAAGGAGAGTACAGTAACTCTCCCATTCCCAAAGAAGTGGTGAAGGATGAACAGCCACACCGCTAGGGAACTAGTCAATAGCAAGATGTAAACAGGGCTATGAGGAGGATGACAGAGCAAAAGGGACACATGGCAAGTGTGGACAAATTAGTATACAGTAATAGATTGACAATAAATTACCAAACGTTGTTAAACCCCAAAGAGGAGTCTATATCCAAGTGGAGATATTTACAGGAGCGCATGGGAGCTTTGATCTGGTGGGTACCAGGGCGGCCATGTGGTGCACAAGTTATGGGTAATTATTTAGTTAAAATAAACTGACCAAAGAAGTTAGAGACCACCTCGTTGGGGTCCATGCATAGGTTCTCTTAAGGAACCATATTAAAGGTGTAAAGCTAACTGGGGATTTTTATTAGGAAAGTAGAATCAATGAGGAAGGTTGGTCTCAAGGAAACATATTTAAATAATAGGGGAAATTGTTAATTGGCAGAAGTGGTGTTAAGCAAAAGTGCATAAATAAGCGCACGCTACCATCAGCCATGGTAATGTAGCTCAAGATTGACTGAACTTAAGTTTTTTGATTTTAAGTAAGGTCTGGAAGTTTTAAATTACACTTCCAATGGGGCAGGTTGTATCTCAAAGTTACCCTGGGCGGATTCTCCAAAAAGGCGATAAAATAAATAGGAAAATACAGGCTAAAACTTGACCTAATTTTTATAACTGAAAAGAGTAAATATTTATTAATTTTTTATGGTTGTAATCTATTGGAGTAAATTAATCTCTGCGTGATCAAATCTCAAATCAATTGATTGGGAAAAGTTTGATCATTAACCTTGATAGATTGTGATAGATTGCTCGCTCCTTCCAATAATGTCAGGGGAATTGATAAAGTGGATTTTTTGGAGATATGAGAATTTGGTAAAATCCTGACACTTCCCTCCTCAAGATTCAATTGCGGTAGAGGATGTCTTCTTAAAAACCTAGGATGAATACAATTTACCACTATTCCAGTATCAATACAAACAATTGAATACTCTAATCCTTTTCAAAATATAAATCTATAAGGACCAGACCAATTTATCCAACTTTTTAATCTGTCCACACAGCTGGGAATGATAATACATAACATAACCTCCAATCTGATATTCAGTTAAGACAGGTTTGTGTTGATTGCTTCTTAGAGTCTCTCTTCAAGTGGTAGTTTCAATTAAATTCATTGCTTGATCCTGGAGGCGGATAATCTCATCAGCCAATTTTCTTATAATTAAAATTAGAATTTTCTGGGATGCTTTGCTCAAGGATTGTCTGAACACTAGAAGGGACTGAAGGTTCCCGCCCATATATACGCTTAAATGGGGACACCTTAATAATGCGGTGGTAGCTTATCTGATAAACAAACAAGGCACTAGGCAAAAAAATTCCACCGAGTCAGGTCAGTAGATTCCATCTTCCTTAGAATCAAGACCAGGGTTCCATTAACTCGTTCAATGGCCCCATTTGTGGATGGATTATATGGGACACCAAATCGCTGAGTAGTGTTAAATAATTTTGATAGCTCCTGTATAAGTTGAGAGGTAATATTAGTCCCATTATCTGACATAAGGACCTTTAACATCCATGTTGGGAATGATATGCTTATATAGGAATAACGCTGTAGTCTTAGCTGAAGGGGTAGCAATGGAAATGACCTCAACCTTTTTGGAAATGGTTGACAGCCATAATGATATACTGATGGCCATGCAATCCTTGAGGAAAAGGACCTACAACATCAATGCTGACCACCTCAAACGACTTAGTTTTAGAATAACTTGATGTTGATATGTAGGGTTGGTAGTTCCATGACTTTTACAGATAAGATATGAGTCAAGAGTCTCTCAAATGAACTCAGCCATGTTGTTCCAATAGTTCAAGTCTTCAACCATTCTTGAGTCTTCATTAAGCTGCTATGACCAACTTGTTAATGACCTTCCATTACAGCGTGAAACCTAGAGTTGGGATGTAGGAAGGGCAACCACTTAGATTTGACTTTCTTATATAAATCTCCATCTTGAATCATAGTATCTTTGGTAATTGATTTTAGATAGTCTCAATCCTCTTCAGTCTCTCGATCCCATAACTCAGGTTGTCCAATAAGATTATATAAGCGTTCTTCTTTTTCTAGTTCCAAGGTCAGAATAGGCAGTTAGGACAGCCCATCAGCATTTTGATGTTGAGCCCCTGAGCGATGAACAATGGAAAAATTGTAATTTTGCAATCTCAAAGCCCAACAGGCCAACCTCCCATCTGGATCCTTCAGATTCTGCAACCATCGTAAGGAGGAATGGTTGGTAATAACTGTGAAATGGTTATCATATAAGAAGGGGCGGAAGTGCTTGATTGCCAAAATTACTGCCAAACATTCCCACTCAGTAACACTATAAATTCATTCGGCCTTTGACAAAGTTTTGCTATATTAAGCAGCAGGGTGATCATTCTTTTCTTCATCACACTGAGATAAGATAGCCCCAATAGCGACATTGCTTGCATCTGTATGTAGAAAAAAAGGCTTAAGAAATTGGGGATAAATTAGGACAGGTGCCTTAATCAAGGCGGTACGCAGAGAATTGAATGACTGTCCTTGAACAGACCCCCCACTTGAAAGACACTCCTTTTTGCAATAGGTGAAATAAGGGCTCAGCCAATCAGCAAAGTTAGGAATAAATTGCTGGTGATACTCAATCATGCCAAGAGAGACTTGAGTATCCTATAAAGAAGAGGGAAAATCATCCGTTGGATGGCTTAAACTTTATCTGAGAGGGGTCGAATCCCTTTAGCTGAAACCTGATGATCTAAAAAATCCATTTCGTTTTGAAAGAATGAGCATTTGGAGGGTTTGAGTTTTAAGGAAAAGCCCCAAATTCGGCTGAAAACTTCTTTTAAATGGTTTAAATGCTCAGTAAAAATTTGGAAAACATGGTAATATTGTCAAGATATACCAGAAGACAAGTAAGCTTTAAATCCCTTAGCATACTGTCCATGGCCCTTTGGAAGGTTGCTGGGGCATTGCTTAGGCCTTGAGGCATGTGAGTTGGTTCAAACAACCCTTCACTCGATAACAGGGCACACTTGGCACGATCTTCTGGTGATAACTCAATTTGCCAGTATCCACTGCTAAGTCCATGGCTGAAAAATAGGTGGATTCAGCCAACAACCTAAGAGAATCATCAATCCTAGGTAAGGGATAACAATCCCAACGAGTAATAGCATTCAATTGATGATAATCCATCACAACTTGATGAGAACCATCTTTCCTCTTAACAAACAACACTGGGGACGCCCAAGGCTATTGGAGGATTCAACAATCCAGTCTCCAGCAATTGATGCAACTCCTTAGTAACATGGGCTTCTTCTACTTTAGATTTATGATAGGGCTTCACACGGATAGGAAGGTGATCACCAGTTTTCACAGTGTGCACTACTCCTTTCATCTTCCCAAAATTATAAGTATGCCTAGCAAAAATGTCGGAATATTTGTCAAATAAAAAAGCACTTGTTTCTCCTGTTCCTTAAAGAGGTGTTTTCTGATAACAGGACCCACAGTAAGGATTTCCTAATCATATTCCAATCCAAAGTATTGTAGACTCCCAAAAGGTTTAACATCATAGATACGAGATAAAGGCAGTAACTTAACATAAGCAATTGAATGCTCTTGATCTACCAGTTTTGGCTTATTGGTAAGGTTTTCCAGTAAGACAGATAATAACCTGAATAAGAATAATCCAATACTCCAGGACAAGACAAGAGTTCTTTAACAGAAGGATTGGCAGTGCCTTGGATTTGTAACAAATGTCACTTGGGAATCAAAAAGTGCAAATAATTGTTAATAATTACTTGTGATTTTGGTGTAATAACTAATTTCTCAGGGGAGAAAATAAGCACCCCTCTTCAATATCCGCCGATGCAGGAGGTAATTTTACGTGAGAATCTTCAACATGATATTGAAGTGAAAAAGACCTTTTGGTTCCTTATAGCAGATATAAACAATGTCGAATGGAAGCATGATCAGATAAAAGTAAGGGAATTCTATATCCCAAGAGATACAATGGCGAGTCAGGGTAATTGATAATTCCATCAAATTTTTGTAAAAATTGAGTCCCTGAAAGTAGGTCATAACTAAAGTTATTGAGTACAAAGGCAGGGATTGTAAAAGTTAATTTCCCAATTTTCAGGGGAAAAGTTGAAAAAGCTCCAATAGATTGAGTACTCTGAGGTCCGGCCATGCCATATACTCTATATAATGAAAATCTTGGGTGTTAATTTGATCCGTTTGACCAATTTTGACGAGACAAAATTCACCAGGTATTCAGTATCTATGATAGCTTTGGCATTGACTTGATTCACTTGGAAGTCAATACGGGTAATGGTGCTTCTGAACTGAGAGGATAATGCCTATAAAGAGGGCAAGGAATAAGAAAAGTGTACATCTTTATTACACTCAATCAAACTCTGATGCTCTTGCTGCGCACTCATATTATTATCAAGGTGGAGCTTCTTTTTGGTCTTATCTCTTTCCTTCTTTTCATCTGCTTCTTTCTTAAAACAACGATCCTCAGTATGTCAATAGTGATGACAGTAGTTATACTGGAGCTCCCTGGTGCTCTCAGGCATGGCGTAGACTTTGGGGCGACTAGTTTAGGAGACTCATAAACTCGGGGTTTTTGGAGAATTGAGGAGGCAATTCCAATAAGACCTCCTTATTATCCAAAATACTTCAGAAATTCTTTTTAACACTGATAAGAAAAATTTGCATTTGAGTCCTGGAAGTAAAAGATGACAGAACTGCGAAAATTGCATCGTCCAAGTTGAACTAACCACAGGGTACTAGAGTTTAAGCTTCCTGATAGAACTGATGCCAAAGTCTTTGATAGATTCATTTCAGTGGGGCTGTATACCCATAAAAGCCTGCTTTTTCGAGGATAAGGTTTGCTCACTCCCAAATTCTTTGATCAACGCTTCTTTGACCTGAGTCCAAGTAGAGCAAGTCAAAAAGTGGGGAACCATAATATCCTGAGCCAATCAAGTAAGGCAATTAGGCAAGTAATTCATTTTTTGGTGATCTGTGGCCTCACTTAATGCCTTTTCATAAAGATAGAGAAAGGAGATAATGCTGCCTTCCCCTGGGGAGTATTTGTCCTTGAATACTGGCTTGAAACTCATGTGAGCATTGGTGGTCAAAACATGCACTTCAGGTTATTCAGATTGAGTAGAAACATAGGCGGTAGAATATGAAGCTTGAGAAGAAAATTGAGGGTAAGGATTAACAGCTTCAGTATGAATTTCACTAATCTGATAATTCAGATCAGCATTCCCTACTTTCTCATCTAGTTGGCAAGATAGCTCGAAAATCTGTTCCTGCTGTGCATTGTACTTGAGTTCCAGAGTCTCAATTTTCGCTTGGAGCAGTTCCCCTTTGATTGGCAAGCATGTAATAAGATATCAGTGTCCTTGCCCATTTTCCCATATTGATCAGTTCATCAGATAATGGATGCAGTGACAAAAAAGGGATTGATTGGTACTCCATCAGGGGTTAGGTTACACCCTTTGGCCAATTTAGAGAATTGTTCACGCAAGTGGTTCATCATGTTCAAGAGAGAGTTAATTTGCTGGTGAGATCCTGAGTGGCCATCGGCACCTGGAGGTCCCCAAGGTCCATCTGCGCCTGGGGGTCCTCAAGGACCTACACCCCTAGGTGACCCATGAGGTCCTTCAACCCCAGGAGGACCCATATTTTCAGAGGATTTATCTACTTCATTAACCCAGAACTGAATTCCTGAGTACAATTGTTTCAATTGAAAGAGACAGGTTCTAATTTCCTCCTCCATTGATTGGCTAAACTCAGAGAGCTGGGAAATACCCTCTCTCCATTCTCTAGAAATCTCCTGAACTTTCTTGGAAAACTGTACATCAACAAATTTTGACATCCCATAATCAAGCTGAATGAGCTGCTGATGTACTTTGTTGAGGAAGACTTGATTATTAATGATAGCATCATGATTATCTCGGATAAACTCAGAGGATGACTTGAAAATTTTGAAAATATAATTATTCAAGGATTGGATTCCTTCTAGTAAATGAGCATACCTTGATTGTGCATTCCAACTACAGGTAGCAGGTGAAAAAAAGTAGGGTGTACAAGTTGGTGCAAATATTGTTCGGGGCAAAATTCTGGCATCCAGGAGGTTTGCAGCACTTCTCACAATATAGAAGGCAATGCATTAGATTGAGATTGGGTAGAACAGATTCCAGGGATTAAGGCACCTTCAAGCAATTGGTTAATAATATTTTGTAAAGCCTCAGGCGGAATTTGAAAGTCTGAGGTAAAACTTAAGTTGGGACCATAAAATTCCAAGTTAGCCTGAAATTCCAACGTGGAGGGTAATCTTGGGATTTGAGCTCCAGTTGAATGGACACATTGTAGAATACTGTCTTGCTCTTGGTCTTGAGCTTCATCAGGCGAAAAATGAGAATCCACAGTAGTGAAAGACGTTGTCACTGGTGCGGACTCAGAGTGCCCCTGTAGTGAGCAACAGTCTGGAAGTTTTGAATTACACTTCCAATGGGGCAGGTTTTATTTCAAAGTTACACTGGGAGGATTCTCCAAAAAGGCAATAAAATAAATAGGAAAATACAGGTTAAAACTCGACCTAATTTATATTTTCATAAAGAGGAAATATTTATAGGTTTTTTATGGTTCATAAACTATCAGATTGAATTAATCTCTGCGCGATTGAATCTTCAATCAATTAATCAGGAACAGTTTGATCATTAGCCTTGATAGATTGCGATAGATTGCTTGCTCCTTCTGATGATATTGGGGGAATTGATGAAGTGAATTTTTTAGAGATTTGAAAATTTGGTGAATCCCAACACAAGGCCAACCCAATTTTAGAAATATCAATAATCAAATAGGTTTTAAAACCCCGTTTGCCATGCAATTAAATTGTACTGTCATTATTAGTGATATAGTGGTGCATTTTAACGCCCTTACTGTAATGCAAGCCTGAGCATCACACACATCCCCAGAACCAACTTGGGAAGAACTCTCCTGAGCCCATCTTTGGTCAGGGTATGTCATAGATCAGAAAGTCCTTGAAATTTGACCTTTTGGCTTCCTGACAACCAGCTTTATTCTTACAGTTGGTACACTCAGTCATTTTTGAAGTCATGACATTAACCTCTCATTCTTTTGGGTTTCCACCCACCCTCCAAGGGCTTTCACCAGGGATAGTTCTTGTGGTTGGAGCCAACTTCAAAGCAGCGATGGTCTGATGTGACTTGGATCCTGCAGCTTTGTGGAAACGTTCATGGAAAAATATGATCAGATACTGAGCATGGCGCAATTGCACGATGATACCAAACTGTTTTCTGCTATGTCAAATCCCATCCAGGATACTAGTTACTCAAGCTTTCTTCTGACTCTGCGTGAGGCTATGATTTCCTCCACTTCCCGCTCTGGTGCTCCATCCATGAGATAAGCCTCTGAGGTCTCTGGTGGGGGACCTCAACCAAAGGCAACTTGCTTTCATGAAAGACTACAAAGATCTGGAACGAGGGGGGAGATCAGACTGTTATGAGGCGTGGCCCACCTTTATGAAAATGCAGTAAGGCCAATCCTCTTTGGTCTCAGCTTTTTGCATGGCTGCTTGATAGGGATGCTTTGAACATCTAGCATCACGAGATCTCCTTCCTTGTATGCAGGACCTACTAATCTCTTTCCATTGCCATTCTCCCTATAAACTTGTATTGCCGCCTCCAAATTCGTGGACACCCCCTGTTGTACTTTCTTGATAGTCTTAGCAAAGTCCTCCACCGCTTCAACCTTAGACCCACAGATGGGCTCCATGTTGAATGCGGGGTTAAATACATGGTTAAAGAAAAGGGGGAGCAGCCAATAGATGCATGTTATGAGTTGATATAGCTAAACTAGACATGTGAAGGTGGGAACCCAATCTGAATGATCCGTGGCAGTGTAACTCCGCAGGAGCTGTTCCAATCAGTGGGTACACTCGTTCAGTATGCTCATCTGATTGTGGTTGTTAGGAAGTTGACTAACAGGGGAGAATCTGAAGAGTATTACACAACTCTTTTAGAATACAGAGACAAACTGGGGCCCAAGATCGCTAATTATTTCTTGGGGGACCCAAAAAGAAAACACATGAGAGACAAAGAGCCTAGCCATCTCAGCTGTGGGTATCGTGGTTCTGAAATAGATAAATGGCTGAAATTTGTAGACTGGTCCTCCACTACCATGACGGCATCATATCCATCAGATACTTGTAATTCCTTAATATAATCCAAAGATAAAAATTCCAAGGCCCTTCCGCCTTTTGAACTGGTACTAACAACCATGCTAGCGGCTGGAGATTTGACAAACATTTGGTTGCATACCAGGCACTCCTTACAATTCCTGTCCACCTACACAGCTAACTCCTTACGAAATAAGTGTGGCAAATTAGCTTCAAAGTCTTCATTTTCGCAGGATGGCCAATGATTATTCTATCATGATGTCACCTGATGATTTCAGGCGAAGAGGTCCATCAGGAACCCATAGGCGCCCCTGGATCCACACCATCGCATTCTTCACGTGGTAGCCTTGGTAGTATTCTCCTGATTTAACTTGCTCTTGTCAAGGACCATAGTATACTTAGCCAACAAAGGCTGTCAAAGGACTATCTTTATGAACATACCATATTCCTCCACATTTTCAAGTTGAGTAAGTGCTGGCCCGTGGTCCAAGGGAGAAGGAAGTTGTGACGCAATATTTCCCAGAGGAAACACCAAATGGGTGTTGTGTACCTCTACCTCTTTAGAATTGGGAGCTAGGGAAGTCTTTCAGCTCAAAACATCCACAAAACCATTCTCCTTGCTTTTATGAATTCATAAGAAAACGTAACTTGGATCAGGGCTTGCCAGCGGGTTTTCTGTGGTGTCAAGACATGAGATGCGCAGTAGTACAATAAGACATGATGATCTGTACAAATGTGGAAAGGTTGGGAAGGGCCATGTAAGTGATGACGCCAATAGGTAAGCGCCTCAATCACTGCCAATAACTATTTGTAATAAACGGTGGAGTTTAACGCTGGTAGAGACATTTTCCAGGAAAAGTATCACACCATATTCTCTATTACATCCTCAGCTACTTGTAATAAGGCAATTGTTATAGCAAAGTTTGAGGCATCAGTAGTAACAATGAACTCTTTTTGTGGATTTACATGAGAAGGATGGACATGGACAACAGGATGCACTTTATTGCTTGGAAGGCATCCCGCAAAGAGGACCAGTGGAGCACTTTAGCTCCACTCACCTTATACAGGAGCGCCGCCACCTCAGAAATATTTGGCGTTTATTTTATAAGGAACGTACACGTCCCCAAAAACTCCTCAATTCCTCGATTAAAAGTTTGGTATACCATTCAAAAAATTCCTTATTTTTGTCTGGAGTTATCATGTGGTCTGGTTAAACATGCCGTTGCACAAGAAGGTGACCTGGGACTTGAAGAATTCACAATTTTAGATTCTCAGTGAAAAGTTGGCTGCCCTTAAACTTTCCACCACTTGACAAAGTTGTACTGCATGAGACTCATGACCAGTGGAAAACGCCATAATATCATTCATGTAGGCTACTGCTCATACCCTAAGCAGGTCACCAAAAACTGCATCAATTTGGCGTTGAAAGATATCAGGGGCATTTTTAAGCTTAAGGGCATAACCCAGAAACTGGGTAAATTACCTTTTCTGGTATGAAATGCAGTTAGCCACTCCTGGAACTTCTTTATCCAGATTAATTGAACGCGTTTAGACAATCCAGTTTGGAGAAGACTTTAGCCTTCTCCACATAGCGAGCAATCTGTGCCTCTAGTGGGATGGGATGGGATGCAAGTCTGGTACCGTGACGTTGTTAAGATTCCCATAATCTATGCATGGATGTAAAGTACCATTGGTCTTCTTCACAAAGAGAAGTGGGGATCATACTGGAGAGGTATGCTAAAATATTGCTCCTTTCGCTAACTTCTTTTTAACCCACATATCTAAAGCCGCTTACTCCCCTACAGTCAATGGGTAAATAGGGGAAGATTTATGTACCAGATCAACGATGAGTTTTAAATTGAAATTAAATTATAAAAGAGCTGGTAATACATTGGCTGACACCACTTAAACAAGAGATTCCAGCCCCTCCAAACAGGAAGGCAAGGGTACCTGTAGAGAGGGCTTTAGCAACAGAGCTAAAATTGGTGTGTGGATATTAGGCCAGCTGGGCAGATCGCCCTAAGAATCAGCCATAGACAAGGGGACAACTAATATATGATCATTCTCTAAATTGATTGACAGTATGTTGATTTTTAGGATGCTTCTCACGTCAAACTTTCGCCACACTACTCCTATAGTAATGGTGTACAAGAGGTTTTTGTTAACTTTAAAGCGGTCAGCCAAATGATATCTGTTAACTTGATAGTCCATTAGCCCTTAAACTTTCAGCGTAAGAATACCTTAGGAAGCCCCTTCCCTAACCATAACACCTGGCAAGAATCTTACTCAAGTTAGTCGGCCAGGTCTTAGTCAATAAAATTCTCAGAGGCTCCATATCCACCAAAATCTTAGTGCTGATTTTCCCTGAAGGGGATGAAATGGTAGCAATCAGCAATAAATATCAAGAGCGGTATTTGTTCATCACAAAAACGCCAAAACTCTCCAGAAAAATCTTCATCAGGAATAAGCATGCCACCAGGGTATGTTTTTGCATGATAGAATGAAGAGGAATTTTGGCCATTTTCAATACTGAGGTCACATATCCCACCATATCATCAGCAGTTTCATAAATATTACTATATTCTAGATATAATTTTTTCTACCGCCTGTGTTCTTCTGATCTTGGTATGGGTCAAGCATGAGTTCTCTGGAGTGATCTTGTATTTTAAATGGGATTCAAATTTTAGCCACAAGAGATGATATTTTGCTCATTTTTATTTGAGGAACTAGCGTTATAAAACGCGTTTTGAGCAGTAAAAAACACCATACTCAATTAGGTGGTGGGTTGTAATTTTATATAAAAGCCATCACCATTAGGTTCTTTGTCGATGATCCCACTTGCACCGTCCAAACGTGCTACCAAGTAAAAACCATTTTGATTAAAGCATTTTTTTCAATTTTGAGAGAAAATTGAGGAATCATGACACCCAGATTGTGATATGTCCAAATCCAACATGTACAAACAAGAAGATTGAGCTCTTCCCAGTTGGAGGTAGTAAGAATAATGCTGAGATGCACCAACTATCAGACAAATAAGAGAAATTTAGTGAGCCCCATTTGTTATAAATTCAGATGGTATCATTAGGGATTAATTGTGTTGTTTGTCAGGTCAAAACCACTGAGCAATAGACAGATGATGTGAGATAGTCAGTCCTTTGGACGCTTTAAAATATACTTAGAAATAGGAGCAATTTACCCAATCAATTCTTTTTTTAGTAAATACAGTGACCTTTCGCTGTCCTGTTATCTCTCTACTATTAACAACCTACTTCTCTCAATCGCCCATCTCACTTATATACAGCGGCTTCAGGTGATACTACTCTTATGGCTTGGGCTATTCTATTCCGCCAATTCTCCTCAAATTTAGCTTGTTAT
This sequence comes from Massospora cicadina, assembly GCA_022478985.1. Classification (NCBI taxonomy): domain Eukaryota; kingdom Fungi; phylum Entomophthoromycota; class Entomophthoromycetes; order Entomophthorales; family Entomophthoraceae; genus Massospora; species Massospora cicadina. Next base: position 88,233 of record JAKSZP010006616.1, on the reverse strand, counting down.
TCTCTAATCCACTATTGCCCTAATTGTAGGCGATTTACTTCATAATTATCAAATGTTAACATCGCCTTATCACCATATTGCCTTATTTAGAGGCAATCCAAATAAAACCCTTTAAATCCCAATATTGCCTCATCTAAAGGCACTCAAATAATCATAACTGATATCATGTTCAGTGGATTTCACCCTAGCTGTACCACAATTATCATCCAGTCATATCAGAATCGTGACATTACCCTCTCCTTGACTGGATGATAAGCTCCTATTGTTTGTAAGTTCAGAGGAACTTCTCATGTACTCAGTTAATTATCTGACCACTTGCAGGATCCTTGATGGTATACACGTCAACTCCAGTTTTCTCTATAACTTCGAATGGACCAATCCAATTACTGGCCAGCTTGTGTTTCTGACCAAATCCACAATGGTCATGAATGAGAACCATATCACCTTTCTTGAAGGGCGCCAGCCCACTATGATGTGTCTGATCAGCAGCCTGCTTCCTGATCTTTTTGGCCAAGCTGAAGGAATATGTTTTGGTTTGCAGTTTGATCAGAATTTTCATAGGGGTTAGTCAAATAGTGGTGGTGTTTCAGTCCACTGGTGTCATCTACACATGAACAAAGTAATGCCAGAAGAGCCAGGTGTCATCCATATAGTAGTTGGAAGGGACTCTTCCCAGTTGAAGAATGGTAACTAATGCTATAGGAGAACATGGCAGTGTAAAGAAGAGAGCTTTAATTGGAAGGTTGATCCATTACTAATTTTTGTAGCATGTTCACCAGATTTTTATTCACCCGTTCAACCATTACATTGGATTAGGGGTGGTATGGGGTCATCAGAACCCTGCGAATTCCCATAAGCTCATTCAGTTTGGGTAGGATGTGCAAGGTGAAGTTTGTTCCGTTGTCAGTGAGAATAAACTGAGGGCAGCCATATCGCTGAATAATGCATTCCATCATGAACCTAGCCACAGTAACCACCCCCAAATCTTGTATCATCCTCACTTTGACCCACCAGGTCAAGTGGTCAATAGCCACAAGGATGTACTTACACCAGTTGGCTCCTGTTGGCAAGGGGCCAATGACATCAAGGGAAACCGTGTGTCAAGTAAGATGTGGTTTCACTAATTGGTATGAAGTCGTATGGAAAAATGGCTTCTCCACTTAGCACTGATGGCAACAGAAAATAGTTTAAGCACATCAAAGTTTAAGCTTTCCCAATAGTACTGGGGCATAACAACTCCACAGTCTTATGTACTCCACCACGACTGAATGCCTTGTGCGCGCTCATAATGAATCCTAGTCATGCTGAGGGGCGCGGAAAATTCAACATAGAATCGCCAATCTGCTTGTACAGTTCCCCATTAGTTGGAAAGTATTTGTTCGCATCTCATTTAACACTTTGATCACTTGGGGTGGTTTTTAACAATATTTTCTGATGAGCATCTTATCATACATCATGTCGCTGAGGTCCGCTGTCACCGCAATAGTAGGCAATTGAGATAAATAGTCAGTGTTCTGATGCTTTACTCCTGGCTGATGGAGAATTTTGAAATCATAAGCCTGAAACTTAAGAGCCCATCGAGCCAAACAGCCTTCAAGTTCTTTGGGGTTCTGCAACCAGCATAATGACGCATGATTTTGTTACATACTTCAAACTTTACCCCATGCATATAGACTCTATATTGCTTAAATTTATAGATCACTGCTAAGCACTCCCACTTGTTACAGTATAATTACGCTTGTGACAGTTCAGAATTAGACTACAGTATGCTACCTGATGTTCCTCCCCTCATCATCTTTCTGAGAAAGTAAAGCCCCAACAGCAGAGAGGGACACATCCATCTGAATGATAAACTCCCGATCAAAGTTTAGATAGCGTAACACCAGTGCACTGTTTAACAACGTACAAAGTGTATCAAAAAAGGATTGACGACGTTCCATCCATTCAGACACAGCGTCATTTTTTAACAACTCAAATAGCGGTCACTAATATAGCTAAAATTAGGGATAAAGAACAGGTAGTAACTGACCATTCCAAAAAATACCTGTATGTCATGATTACTATTGGGAGTAGTCATTTTGCTGATGGCCTCCATCTTAGCCAGCTGTGGTTTCAGCCCTTTAAATTCTACCACAAACCCCAGGTATTTAAAGCTGATCTTTGAAGAAGTTACATTTTCGAGGTTTAATTTTAATGCTTGCTTCAGCCAGCCAGCAGAATACTGCTTCTAGGTGATCAAGATGCTCCAAAAAGGTTTGAGAGAAAAAATAATATTTATGAGGTATACAAGGAAGAATGACAGTGTCAGGTCACCAAGAATAATATCCGTGGCTTGCTGAAACATAGCCAGGGCATTGCACAGCACTTAAACATCTGCATCAATTACAAAAGGCCTTTAAGGGTGATTACAACGCATTTTTCTTGTTCTGTCACAGGTAACTCGCTTTGCCAGTAACCTGATATCAAATCCATAGCAGAAAAATAATGGGCTCCCCCTAATCAATACAAAGCATCGTCAATTCTTGGCAAAGGGTACAAATCCTTTTTTGTAATAATTTTGAGCTTCCATTAGTCTATTACTACACAGTTGGTGCTGGCCTTCATTTTTACAATTAGAACAGGCGAAGCCCACAGGCTTTTTGGACAGTTAAAGCACCCTTTCTCTAGCAATTTGTCAATTTCATCAGTGACAAAGTCTTCCACTGCCCTCAATTGGCGGATCAGCTGAGACCTTATAGGGGATGATCTCCTGTGTCTACTCGATGGACCACCCCCCAAGAACACCCTAAGTTGTGATTGTCAACAGCAAAAATCCCCTTATACTTCTGAAATAAAGTTATTGCTTGGTCTTTTTGTTCTTCTGATAGTCCTATTAATTACTCCACGAAACCACTGTTAGTATGTCAGCGGGTATCTTGACCGGTAGACCAAATTCGTCCAATGACCTGAAATCATGAACCTGAAGGACCTCGTCTATTGGAATCAGATGTGAATATGCCAATATTGGTGTCAGTGGATTTATTTTGGTTTGCTCTGGAGGTTTGCTAACAAAACATTAATCTCTCCATGTCCCAGAAATATAATACCTGAAGCCACATGCGGCTCAAACCATGTTTAATGATAGAGCCCAATGACTTCCCCATATAACCCCTTAGGCAGTTCCACCTCTAACTCAGTGTTCACTAGGACTTGAAAGCCAGAAGGTATAGATCTGGGCCCTGCCGCTCAAAGAGGTATCCCTTGATATTTGTATATCTGATGGGGAAGGGGCTGAGTCTTGCACTTTAGTTGGTGATAGCAAACTGGCATCACCCCATCACTATAGGCAAGGTTGATATGGCTCATATGCATTGAATCCTTTGGTACTCCGCTAGTGGTAAAGTAAATTGGGATTCGCTGACCCAGAATGGCGAGGATCTCCTACATCATATTAATGACAGCCCCAAAATGGCACAGGAAAGCAGTCCCGATTAATAGGTCATAGTTTTTGTTTGGCAGCACAATTGATGGGGCTACAATGACAATATACCCAAAGCGCAGAGATAGAGCACTGTAAGCCCCCTCTGAAATGGTGCTTACTGCTCCAGCAGTTCCATACACCAATTAATGGTCAACATCAGGTTTTTAAAGTCAACTTTGCCATTAATTTAGTGGAAACTATGTTGACTGAAGCACCAGTATCTACTATAGCTTGAACCCTTTTATTGCTATTAAAATAGCTCAGTATTACACTCAGAATAAGAAGAACATTGACTGTTTAATATGTGAACATTTATGGGCTCTCTTCTTTCAAGAAAACTCATTATCCCCTCACCAACTTGTGGATATTCTTTGACAATGGCATCTACCAGAAGGGCGACGTTTACTCCTTTCAGAATTGGCGCATCTGCAGCAGAATCGAGTTTGTCTGAGGAAGCTTGATCAAGTACTTGACAGGAATACGGCTTTGGTTTTTCAGTGGACTCTTATTCCATCGCCACCTTGGCTGGAGCTCATGATACTACATTTAATCCTCCAACTGGCTGCTGATATAAAAGTCCGTCATCCTACTGAGGGGACTTTTGCAGGGTATACTACTATTGATTTGGGGACGTAAAGAGTTGGTATCGCGGAGGTAGAGGGTCCTGTCTCCACTCCACTCAATCTTTTCCAGGATAGTACTGATATTGGTGTACATAGTTCACATGCAGTTATAGCAAAATTTGCCAAATGACCAGGGTAACCGCATACATAGCAGTTAACCCCATAAGAGCCACGTCCTTGATTATCATAAGAGGGCTAGACTGGAAAGTTTGGGGCTTTTCAGCGTAACCAGCCTCAGGTCGGTAAGATGATTGTTGATGGTCAGCATAGCTAGGTCCTGGTTGATAGCTGGGTTGCTGACGGTTTTCATGGCCAGAAATTGTTGCTGATCGAACTGTTGAGTATAAGTCAGCCAAGGATGAGGCGCAGAGGTATAGAATAACCAAGGAATACTAACTGGAACTGGAGTGGATAAGATTATTCTCCTGAATAAGAGGGTGCAGTAGTGGCGGTAGTCTTCTGTTCATATTTGGCAGCGGAAAGTTAGGGTATACATGATGAAAAAACTGTACAATCTTGAGCAGAGGTATGTCATCATCAAGAAGTGGCGAAATGACATTGTGAAGCTTATGATATGGCTTCATTGTGGAGGTCAAAGCAATGCACACATCAGCTTCTGCTAAGTACCCTGCCTCAATCAGCACATGGGCTTCTGTTGTGAATCAATCAGCAAACTCCAGTAGCGTCTTGTTTCAACAGAATCCGATCATTAAGAATTCTGATTTCTGCTGCAACATCTTTGAAGTACCCCCAAACAGGCGGAGTCTAGTATCCTTCACGTTCTTATAGGTGACAGAGCTACTTGGGAGGTAAAAGGTCACCTGATCAGCACTCCTGACATCCAAAGCAGATATTAACAACTTAGCCTTCCAGCTACCAGATGCGCCTTCCACTGCAAACTAAAGCCATTTTCAAAACCATGAATGTTCCCATTGCGGTCAAATGGAGGTAATCTTTTGATATTAACCTCCTCATCCCGTTCAGGATGTTTTGGGACATACTAAGGAATGGGTGAGATCCGAAATTGTCTTCTTAATGAGGAGCTGGATCAACAGAAGTTGGGATGTTTGCCGCTTCAGCGGTAGTGTGACCCTCTTCCATGGGCAGTACCACCATTACTTGAAGGAAGTGTCATTCCGCCACATATTCATATCTTGTACTACCATCCTTGGTTTAGCTCTGACCAGCGTCATATTCTCCTTCATATGATTCCCCCTCTTGATGGTCATCCTAGTCCCAGCGAGAGGACCAAGAGGTATTGACCAATCTTTGTTCTGCACACTGCAGACGTATGGTGGTATCATTTAATCAGTTGGCGAGTTCTTTGTTTTGTTGTCCCAAAATTTGTATTTGGCTAAACGTGCTATCAAGTTGGTGTATGACAGCATCTCGTTCTTGAAGACTTTCATCTTGGTTTTTGAGCACCGCATCTTAGGTAAGTTTGAATTCCTCATATCTAGCTGGTGCGGTGTTCCTTGAAGATTACCCAGCAACAAAGCTTGTGTAAGGCATGGCTAGCGACTGGAGTTCTGGAGTGTTAGGTGGTTGATTAATGGGCCCCCTGTAGTGAGTATCACTGTTATAAATTTTGACGGTACTGTCAGGATTTGTTATGTTGTTCATACAGGTCAAACCCACTGAGCAACAGACAGATGATGTGAGGATCGTCAGTCCTTTGGACACAATTGAAAATATACTTGAAAAATAGAAGCAATTGCCCCAATTGATTCTTTATTTATTTTTAGTAAATACAGCAACCTTTTGGTGTCCTGTTCTCTCTCTGCTATTAACAAACTACTTCTCTCAATCATCCATCTTACTTATATAAAGCAATTCAGGCGATACTGCTCTCATGGCTTGGGCTATACTATCTCGCCAATTCTCCTTGAATTTGGCTTGTTATTATCTAATCTTCTATAGCCCTAATTGTAAGCGATTTACTTCATATTCGTCAAGTGTCAACATCGCCTTATCACCTTATTGCCTTATATAGAGGAGATTTAATAAAAACCTGTTATATCCCAATATTGCCTCATCTTGAGGCACTCAAATAATCATAATTGATATCATTTTTGGCGAAGTCGACCCTAGCTGTCCCACAATTATTGTCTAATCATATCAGAATCATGACACCATTGAAGCCATGACCAACAGCTTTTTGCACCCAATTCACACTTAGAGAAGTTCCCACATGTATAATCATAGTTTGTGTAAAATAAGCTAGTTGGTCAACTAATGTAAGGATAGTGTCTGTAACTCTCCCATTCCCAGAGAGTGGTGAAGGATGTACATCCACACCACCAGTGAATTAGTCATTAGAAAGATGTGAAAAAGGGCACTGTGGAGGATGCCAGAGCAAAAGAGACTAGGGTAATTGTGGACATCGTTGTATATTAATAGATAGCCAATAAATTATCAAACTTGATTGGACCCAAAAGGGGAATACATATCTTAGTGGAGATCTGTGCAGGAGCGCGTGGGTGTTCTTATTTGGAGAGGACCAAGGCGGCCTTGCAGTGCACAAGATGCAGGGGATAATTTAGTTAAATTAAACTGACCAACGCAGTGATAGACCTCCTTGAGGAGGTCCATTCCTAGGTTCTCTTAAGGAACCATATTAAAAATATAAAGCTAATGGGGTATTTTTTATTAGGGTAGTTGATAATGAGGAAGGTTGTTCTCGAGGACACATACTAAAATAAAAGGGAAATTATAAATTGGTGGAAGTAGTGTTAAGCGAAAGTGCTTAAATAAGCGCATGCTACAATCAGCAATGGTACTGTAGCTCAAGATTGACTGAACTTAAGTTATTGATCGTGGGAAAGGTCAACCTAATTTAGAGATATCACTAATAAAATGGGTTTAAAACTCTGTTTTCCAATTAATTAAATTGTATTGTCATTATTAATGATATAGTGGTGCGTTCTAACGCCCTTGATGTAGTGCAAGGCCAAGAATCACGCACTTCCCCAGGACCAGCCTGAGCATATCTCGCCTGCACCCAGCGTTTTTCTAGGGTATGTCTTAGGTCAGGAAGGCCTTTCAATTTGACCCTTTTAGACTCCTGATGACTATCTTTATCCTTACACTTTGTACCCTCAAGCATGTCATTTGTCCATGACATCAGCAGCATGAAGCTGCCAGTAATCTATAAAAATACACTGATACACACCATTTCACGCAGCTCTCAGCTAAAGCCAATTTTGTGGTTCAGTTTGTTGGGTTTCACTCCCATATTTCCCTGGAACTCCTCTGCCACAAATTCATGGAGGGATTGGCCTTTTATGACAAAGCCATGATATAATTTGTGGTCCCCAACGTGGTAGATCGTTTAGATGAGCCTGACGCGTATTGCAATGATCTTTCCAATTCATTGTAACACCTATCTCATGATTACCCCCACATTATAATCAGGTATGTCTCTGTTCATCCCTTTTAGGCGTGCGCAAAAATGGCTAAATTATATGCCTCTTGTGCTTCAAACTTGATCATTCAAAGCACAAGTGGCTGACAATTTCCACTCCTGTCGCTTCTTCCAATCTCTCTTCTAGCACCAACACAACTGCTGCAACACCCAAATTTTATTGAATGGGGATCAGTACTCCTGTCCAAATCTCAGCAAAATCAGGTGTTGCTTTTCAAAGAACAATCCACATAGTAAATCTAGTTTACCTAAAAATGAAATGATGAATGTCCTAATCTCAGTTGAGCTGCCTTGGTCAAAAGTGCACAGCCAATAAGTTTCTGCCACCCCTCCTATTTTTAGTAGCCGGGCCAACACTAGCCGATTTAAATCCATTTGAAGCGCTCAAATGGATTGATGACTCAGAACAGGCAAATAATATCAAGCCCAATCTCGCCTTGGAGGAAATTTGACGTCCTTCTCCACAATTTGTTTCCATGCTTTTTATGCCTTAAAATCTTTTACATAAAAACATTATTAAAATGGCATTGAAGCAACTGCTGCCCCTGCCAAGACTCTCCAACTCCAACATCTTCATGGGGCGATGGAACCACCTATTGAAGCCCTTCCTATCCTAATTCCCCCATGAGTTTGATAAAGATGCAAAATATGAAATTGTAGAGCTTGCTTTTGGTGCAAGCTGTGCGTGCATTAAGATGGCAAAAACTTTCATTTTTGATCCCAACAATCACAAACCTGCCAGCGCATCAAGTCATTAACTTGTGTACCTGCTTTAATTGCATTTTCTGAGCATCAACTTGCTCAATATGTTGAGGCGATGGATACTGCCAACCTTATTAATGAAGAAAACCTTCACCTATAACTCCTCATGCCCCTTGCTACTGATGTGCCAACCCCCAATTTGTCTGCAATTGTCCGCCAATTGAGGCTGGGCGCCTGATGAAAATAGTCTTAAAGCCTTTTCGCCTTCTGATATTGCTTCTTAGGCTATTAGCTAAGGTTTCATATTGAAAATTTTTAGTTAAATGATCATACCTTTGTTTAGCTCCTTTTTTTAGTACTAGATGGTCCCAACCCAATTTGTTTAGCTCCTTTGAAAATAAAGATGCGTGGAGGACCCCCTTTTTGGGTTGGGCTCCACTAGTGCTAAAGAAAGAAAATTTCATTTTTGGGATTATGTTAGGTTAGAATCAGAACTAGGGCATCATATTTCAGATGCACAGCTATCATCACACTAAACAATCAGGTAACATTGAGGACAAAGCTAGGTAAAACTGAGATAAAAGAAGATCTTTTGATAAAAAATAAAGTTATTACTCAACAAAACAAATAATCACACCATAGTATCTACTACTTACAGAGGCTATTAGGCTTACTCTGTAAAGGCTAGGGGAATAACCCCTGCAGCTGGACTAGGAAAAATTCCCATTCCAAACCAAGAAAGGGAAAAAGGTGGCGGCCGTTACTCTCATCAGCCTGGGAAATTTAGCCTATGTGGTCTACAAGAGGTGGGTACCGGAGCATCCCTTGTAAATCACACCTCTTTCACCTATGTTTACCACAAAAGAGTTGGTGAGTAAAACTTGGGAGGTATGCGGGAGGTGTCAGAGGGCAGAAGCCACAACCTGTGAAAGGTAGTTGGTGTATGTCCCAGGAGGGTGTATTCACAGGTTTAAGTTTCAGTGGGAAAATTAAGTCAAATTCTGTCAAAAAGTTCAAGTCACATTCCAGTGAAATTAAGGGCCCTAAGTTAGTTTCAAGTAGAAATCCCAACTCTCCAGGCTTTCCTCAAAAACGATAATGAGCCCATCCCTGACAGGTATTGGCATGGTTAATCCATTCTCCGCCTACTGGAGCCTGCCATATGTGGCCTGGCTCTGGGCGTAGCCTGCCGCCTGCTGATAATTCATCATCATTGCGCCAAATGCAGAATTGGAGTAACAAATATACCTACAATGCTTCATTGTGAATTCAGATGATCAGTTCTGATCTGATTCATTATCAGAGACTTTTTTTGGATAATGATCCACTGAAATCAACTCATGAAATGTTCTCAGCGGCAGTGCACTGACCCTCAGTTCCCTATAGTGTGAGCACTTAGGCATAGGTCCCTGACAGGTTCCACTGGCTTTCCATTTTCTTTCCTACCACCATTTTGGTTAATTCAAATTATAAGAAATATCCAAAATTCATCTTGTGAAGTTTAGATTTCCATTGAAAAAATTTAGTGGCGATGATATCCAAAACTGAAAATTCCTGGTTAGTCCTCATGGCTGACCTTCTCATTTTTCATCCATCAATGTGGCTTGACTATACCTAAGCTATTGTTGGTGGGATTCTGGATGTTGACCCACCTGGAGTTTCAGGCAGATTTTAAAAAATATTATCAACACGCTCCTGACACATATAAGGTTTTTCAGGGTAAGCTAGTTATGCTTCACTCAGAAAAAGATCCCCCTCCAGATGGAAATCATGAGCAGATATGCTCTTCTCATTTTAAGAGTCCTTATTGATGCAATTTTTGGTTATCAAGTAGTAACTAAGTTTGGTAAAATAAAATTGTATTATCTAAATTAGGCTAGGAAAACAATTACTTAGGGCTTTTCGAAATTTTTAATAGTTACATGTTAATCACAATTGAGATAACAGTTGGTAGTCATACTAAAAGTAGATACCTTACTACCAATTATTTTATGCCAGCTTTGGGCAAGGTAAGAATTTAACTAAAATAAGATAATATAAAGGGAGATATGACAACCAAAGCCATTGGCTTCAGTGATCAGTATATTAAGGAAGAAAGAGTTGCATTGGCGGGGATTAATTATTTGATCTACCATCATGATAATTAGTGAACAACAGCCTCAGAAAATTTTCCAAAAGTAATTTAATACAACTTTTTCAACTATCTATAGATTTTCAGGCCATGAGGTAGATAAAGTATTCAAGTAATCAAACCTTCTATCTAGATATTAGCAAAATACAAAATTAAATACATAATAATAATATTTTGGGCAAACTTTTTACAACAATTTCCTCTCATTTGATCAAAAATCAGGAAACAAAAATTAGCGAGGGTCCACAAGTCATTGAGTGCTAAGGCCTAATAGAACAGAACACTGTTGATACTCCTTCAGGAATTTAGTGTTCACATGGTCAATAAAATGCCCTTTAAGGGGATTCTTCATAGTATAAGAATCCATAGATATCTTATTAATGATCTCAAAATGCCCTTTCCTATGCGCTCCACTTTGCTAGTACATCTGAACCCATTTTTATCATAGTGTAAAACTCACCCAATAAACCAAAGTGGGGTAAGGGCCACTGTTCTTCATTAACACACTCCCAAGACCTTACTTTTTTGAATCAGCACATCAGAATAGGCTGCACTTTGTAGGAAAATTAATTTCTGCGTCATTGTTTCTAGATATTTGGAGGGAGAAATATTCTATTAGTGAACCAACGATTACAAAATTGGGGGAAGCGCCAGTTGCTTCCTATATAGTAAGGTGAATGGGGAGCGCTACATGTCTGGATGTAATAAAGATTATAGGAGAAAATACAGAAGGCATAAAGGTTTCAACTGGGTGCCTTCATCATGATAATCTTTCATATAATACCAATAAGAGTACCATTTACTCATTCCACAGAGATGTTGGTCTTAAGGGTGATAGTGTGTAGACAGTACCCCTTGTATACCCATCAAGTCACTGAGTTTATAAATATTCTTAGACTTAAAATTACACTGTCTTATGTCAAAAGAAATTGGGAAATCCATGATGCTAAATAATATCTTCTAGGATACAATTAGTGGTAGTTGTGGTCCTAAGACCCCGACCATTATGGCATCCACTCACTTGTGAGGTGAACAATGGCCACAACTATTTATTGAACTGATCTTTTTAGTGGCCAGAGGGCCCACAAAGTAATTAGAGATGGCTTTTAAGGTAAAGTTTGGCTTATACAAATGATATTATATGGTTTTATGTTAAGAACTGTCCACTCTGAATTCCTTACAACATCAGAGTTTCGCCTGAATATTAGAATTCAATTGATTCTCAATAGTGGTGCTGTTTTAAAAGCTCAAACATTTTCTTTTTAAGCTAATGCCCCGTCGCCTTGTGGGCTAAATATAGTATTAATTCACTATGTTAGTCAGGGATATCCAATTTTTGCTGATTAATAATTTTTTATAGAGCTTCACATTTTTGACAATGATATTTTTCTTAAATTCTCTAAGAAGCGCTTCACTTCTGCCAGTACATTGTCATCTTGTTTGGTTAGAATTTTAACAAATATGTCAACAGCTCCATTGGCCATTAAGGCCATAATGGGCAGTTGAGTTACCCATTATCAATTTGATGCTTTATTCCAGGGTACTGCTGCACTACATAAGCGTAGTACTGTATTTTAAATCTTATCAAGCCAGCCGCCCTTCTGGCTCCTTCAGGATCTGTAACCGGAAAAAGGAGACATGATTTGTGACTATATTAAAATGCATTACTTTGATGTAAACTGGAATAGTTTACATACTTAGATGACCACCACTGTGAAATCAAGATGACTTGCACCTCCATCTGGATCATGATCAAATTCACACAGAAGCAGGAAGGTGTCCAAGCCCTCAGTATAGCCTCTCTTTAAGATTAGCGGCCTAGCTCAAGTGGTAGATGAGCGGTAGTACCTGCCCTGTCTCTTAAAGAACCTCCCTCTCTGCCCCTCATTTCCTCTTTTGATTTGGTAATAAATGACTAAATGGGTGTGCAGAGAGGTGTTTAGTTTATGAATCTATAGCAGGACCATCAGGCCCACCCCAAGTGTGACCTAGCCACGGAGGATTCACAAGGAACTACCACATATCACACAAATTCCCATATGAGACCTAATCAGCTTAATAAGTCAGATCAGGTTTATTTAAATAGTTCAGATCTCAAATTAAGTCTGAAGATTATACATTTTACTACCAAAATTTGCACAATTAATTATATTAACATGATGGTTTTTGGGAGAACTGATTTCAGCAGCTTACCCATCTGGCAAAATCCAGTTAAGTTAGTAGTATCTTGCTGGAATTACTCCTTGATCCAGTGGACAAGCTAACTAAAATTTTATGACACCATATGAGGCCTCTAATCCTTCACCTCAATACTTTTGCAAGAAGCCTAGGATTCAAATTAAAGTTCTAGTAAGTGGCTTAGTCACGCAAATTTTTAAGCTCCCTTTTTCCCCCTCCACCATATGGGCAACCATCCACCATAAGGTAGGTTGCCAATTTATTTTTTTACTCCCCTTCCCTTAAGCTTTTTTAGAGAAAATAATTTGTGTTTAAACCCTTTGTCATGAAATCTTCTCTCTATGCACCTCACTGATAATGGCAAAAGTTATCTTGCAATACATTTCATTAATTAGGAAATATTACTGGAGATCATAAAGTGGATGTTCTGATCTGTGGATCAATTGTTGCTCAGCCCTTTCTGCGAGCTTGTGGACAAGTTATCTCTATTATTATGATTAATAAGATGCTGTGCACACCGCATAAGCTGTCAACTACATTAAAACCCACTGATCTTCCCCATTTTGGCTTTAATCTCTAACGTTTGACCGTGATTTATCTCTAATTATTAACTAAACTATTGTCTTATTTAGATATAGTATATTTTACAGCTGTGAACCTTGTAGTGATCGTCGCCCTCCCTGCCTCTCCCACCCTTGGGGTTGCCCCAGTAAGACCTGCGTGCCCCTACTGCAGCCTTCTGGATTGTTGTAGGGTCTTTTGGTATGTTATTTAAACAACTACACCTCAATTAATCCTTGGTATCTCTCTTAAGATTCATCAGTGCAGCTGATCCTTTGGCATTTAAAAGCATCAACTGGTCATTACCAAACCCTACAAAGATGGATAGTCTTCTTAAAAAATTAGCTGCTACCCTGACACTATAACCGGACAGCATTATTGGTGCTCTCCACCCTTCTCTCTAGGTTGTAAGAGGCGTTTTCCTACCTAGTTTTCAGGAGTATGTATCTAAATAAAATTATGAATTTTATTTCCCTTGTTGTAAAGCGTATGGATTCACCCTTTAATTCTACCTGTTTATCTCATTAGGGATTGCCAGTTATCAATAGGTCAATTCTACCTTGGCTCCTTCTTCTAAAACCCTTTTATTTTCTGCTTCCATCCATGAGTATCAGGCTTATTTCACCTTTCCTATCACCTTTTATTCTGGAATAAGCAAGGTCACTATAAAGGCCTCATGTATACAGGGGCAGCTGAAAGTTTTATGGACCTTAGAGTCACATAAGCATTAGATCTAGACACTAATGTGGCCACTCCAACTTTGGGCACATCCTCTCAACCTATGAAGTGTCATGCTGTACATCAGCCATTACAATTCTTTAAGCATAGTTTCTGCTTTTGTGATCATTTTTAACAGTTATAGATTTGTTATACCCTGTAATTCTATGTGTAGGTTGGTGGCGTCAACAAAAAGTTTTTATCAAGTTAGTATTAACTCCATCTACTTCACCAATAATGAGCTCAGTATTAAATTATCATTTAATGGAACCCTTCCGTTAGAGATCTTCTAAAGCTATGTCCTGCCTTCTGCTCCTCTCCTTGTGGATCTTCCTTTATGCTAATTATCCTTTCTTGCCTTATACATTATAGTTTTTTACATGAGCCTAGCTACTAGGCTTTAACACCATATAGAGTGTTATTTAGCATTTCATCTGATGGTAGATCGCATTGAGATAGATTGCCATTATACTTTTACACCAAGGAATAGGAAAAGCTTTAGATGTATTCTGTATGATATGGTGGCTGAAGGTTGTATTGTGAAGTATTCCTCTTCCGCTGCTACCTCTGTTGTCTTTGCTCAGAAGGCGGATTGAGCCCAGCATCCATGCGTTGATTATAAGCATGTCAATAATGTGACAGTTCCAGACCCCTATCTCCTCCCATTGGAACAATCCATAGCTCATTTAATTGCAAATTTAAGTTTTTTCTCTAAACATTTTTTAAATGCATTTAGTAAAACAAGGGTCAAGAAAGGACATGAGTGGATACTACTATACGCAAAAGAGGGAAATATTTCAGTTCATAATAATGCTATATGGATTGAGGAACGTGACTACAACCTCAATCGCCTCATAAATGATGCCCTGAATGATCTGTGTCTCTCCTGCACGGTTGCCTATAATGGCGACATTCTAATTTACTCAACTACTCATGAGCAACACGATTCTGGAAGTATTAGTGGCTGCTATTCACAGGGCTGAGCTCTTTGTAAAGCCCTTTAAATGCTAATTCTTTTATAATGAAGTGACCTTCTTTAGGAACTTTGTTTTGAAGGATGGGTATACAGTTCTCCCATTCAAGCTAGATGCCATTCGGTCATGGCCAACCACAACAACCCAAAAGCAACACTGAAGCTTCCTGGGATAGTAATCTTACAAAAAAAATATCTTTCGCTCTTGCTCAACTAGAAGCTCCCCTGCATTCCATGACTGGCAAGAACACACCCTCCAAATAGACATCTAAATTCCAAAAGGCCTTTGACTCTATCAAGGAGGTTTTCTTACCGCTCCAGTACTCAGACATGCTGACATTTCAATGCCCTTCATTGTAGCATGTGATGCATCTTTAGTTGCCATGAGTGCAGTACTCCTCTAAGAGCATGATTGGCTTGAGCATCCTATTGAGTCTTTTCTCGTAAGTTCTCAGCCACTAAGCAGTTCTGGGAAAACTATGATAAGGAGATGGCGCTATATCTTGGTCACTAACTCATTGGCGCTACCTTATCCATACGCCCAGCATGACATTATTATATGCACTGACCACCAGTCCCTGATGCATTATAGAAAACCCATGAGGCTTGCACATCATCTGGACCAGACATACTGTGAACTATGCAATTTTAACTTCAAGTATGAGTTTGTGAAGGGGGCCGTGAATATTTTGTCACACATGTTGAGTAAAACCCTGCCATAACTCAGTATAGACGAGCTCCATTATTTCACTACCATTGTCCCTACCTTCTCAAATTTTTATGCTGACTCCTTTTCCGTTTCCTCAGCAAGTTTGCCACCAGATGCTCTACTTTTTGATCAAATATTTGCTGCCAGTTGACCTCCCCATAAGAGATCACTTTTTATGAGGACTTAGAATCTAAATCTCATAAGCGCACTCTTTATTCCCTCACAGATAGGTTAATCTTCTTCAGAGACTGAATTTCGTTTCCTTACACCTTTCATGAACAGGTGATTTAAGAGCATCATATGCCCCAACAGTTAGCATTCTGGGTTCAAAAAGTGCTGGAAACTGGTTAAAGAAAGCTATAACTGGCCAGGATCTTCCAAGGAGATCTCTGCATGTATTTACCGTTGTGTATTCTGTGCTTAATCTAGATTTGATAAGTTGGAAAAAAACATTTGCACCCATTGCAACAAGCATAGGGCCCTTAAACTCTGTATCCGTAGATTTTATTGTTGAGTTGTCACATTTTAAGGGGTATGATGCAATCATGGTGTTTGATCGCTTTAGTTTGCTCTAAATTTCTTGCAACATAACAATTACTTTTTAAAGGGATGGTCTTGTTTGAGACTAATGTATTCTCTTTTTTTGGACTCTTTAAGGAAGTAGCGAGCGACTTCGGCTCCCAATTCAATGCTAAATTCTGCAAAGCTCTCTTTGACCTCCTTCAAATTAAACACTGTAGGTCTACCGCTTACACCCCTCGGTCAAATGGTCAACGTGAGATAATAAACCAAACCCTGGAGCAAGATCTCCACTGTTATGCTTCTGAAATTCATGAAACATGAGCTTCAGACTTTCATTGTTGCAGTTCACATCTAATAATGACCCATGCCTCAACCAGCTTTTTCGCTTTTAGACCAAATTTGGGTTACAACCTCTTATTCTACAAAGACACTCAACTCACTTCTAATGTTTGTACTGCAGAGGAACGCCTGAATTACATATATGAAACCCACAATCTCGTACATGAGCACCTGTCCAAGGAAGTTTATGATTACAATAATTTTTCAAACTGAAAAATCCAAAGTCATGAGATTAACAAAGGATCACTGGTCATTATGAGCACAAGTCACCTGGATATGAAGGTTCCTTCCCGAATACTAGCATGCAAATGCTCTAGACCTTTAAGTATTGAAGAACTTAGGAGATTTTGCCTTTCATATTAAGTTCTCTCTTTATTGGAATAAGCACAAATATTTCATATGTCCCTGTTACATCCATTTTAGGGTTCTATGCCCACTTCTCCTGAACCTATCATGGTATATGACTCACAGGAGGTAGAGTAGGGAATAGCTTAGCCTCTCATATATTACATCATTTAATGCAGTACCTGGTGGATTAGGAGTTACCATTCATATAAAAATAGATGGGTAAGCACAAGAGATTATTCCAATTGTAAAGAGTTTGTAAAAGGCTTCCATTCAATATAACCCAATGCGCCTTGCCTTTCCAAAGAAGTGGTGGCTCTCCTTGCAATCAAACTTCCTGAATGCAAAAAAAGATGCTCTTTCTCATGACCCAAAAGGTAACACGTATTTTTTAAAAGAAAAGAGTCTGTAAGTCCTGATGACCTACCCCAAGCTGGATTGTGAGCAAATTTCACACAAAAAAGTAAGGGCCCCAAGCCCCTAGTAGAGAACCTTTGTAGGTTCAGTGAACTAATTATATATCAGATGAGCATTGGGTTAAAGCCTGGCTCCCAAAGAAACTCCAACTCTGTCCCTATTTCCTCTTCTGAACTTGTAAAAATGACTAAAGGGGTGTATAGAGATGTGTTTCAGTTTTGGGACCTTATATCAGGATCCTCAGGCTTACCAAAGTGTGACCTGGTCAAAAAAGATATTTAATAAATTGTTTAAAAACACTTAATTCCCATATAAGCAAAAATTTGCATAATAGATTATTGGGTCTAAGTAAAGGTTTGTAATTGCAGATCAAGCCCGTGGATCAAAAAATTACTACAAAAATATGTGCAATTTATATCAATAGGATGGGTCTCATTTGAACTGTTGTCAGTTAATTGCCTGTTTTTCAAAAAATGTTTAAGTTTAAAAGTAAACCATTAGATTTTCTTTTTACAGACAGTAGTCCAAAGCTTTTATGACACCATTTTAGACCTCTTTTTCTTTCTATCAACTCTATTGCAACAGTCTAGGATGATTATTAGGGCGCCCTTCAAAAGTCTTAGTCATCACAAATTTTCAATCTCCCATTCCCCCTCTATTATATAATAGACCACCATCCTTAGGGTGGTTACCAGTCTATTCTTTAACTTTCCTTCCCTCAAAGATTAATTAATAAAAATCATTTTTGTGTTAAACCCTTTGTCATGATCTCTGACCTCCACTCCGCCTCACTGATTTTTGCCAAACTTATTTAGCAATGCATGCCACCATCTGTGAAAAGTATCAGGAATTGTTGAGTGAACGTTCTGATCTGTGGATTCATCATTTTAACACCTTCCACAAGATAGTAGATGACTACCTCTTTGAATTTGTTTGATAGTCCATTACACATGCTATGGATGCTGGCAACCATTTTCATTTCTAAAATTAACCCATTTTTGGTGTGATCCGCGCCATTTTTAGGTTGTGTTCCATTCATATTGTTTAGTAATGATATGCCCATTTTAAATGTTATTGTTAACTTCTGGCGGTATGGCTTATTTCTGCTAGGCTGAATGAACAGAGTTAGCACCACTGAGCAACGGATGAATGATATGCCGATTGCCAGTCCTTTATAAAATATAACAATGCATTAAACAAGGAGCTTTTGCCCCAGAAGATACCAGTTTATCAAATATAAATAACGGACTCTTCCGCTAAATTTCCCTCTTTCTTCACTTTCATAAGACCTCCTCATCTTCTATTCAATTCCCACTCATATATTCGTCGCTTGATCAGTTGAAACCCTTCACTTAGATATTTATTATTCACAAGAACCCATCTTTTTCCGCCTCATCATTGAAGCTTTGGCGGAATTCATTTGCCAAACTAATATTACCTCTACCAATTCGCTTTGAGTTGACATAATTTACCCAAATCTCAAATCTCACATCTTCAATTGATATACAATACTCTACACTAATCAGGCTTTGATTGATTTGCTTCCAGTCAAGTAATCTAACAAAACCTTGAGGCTCACCTCAACTGATAAAATGTGATCCGTTGGATATATGATTATTTTCCAGTAAAACCATTTTCTTATCATTACCCCCTTGACTAGGTGATAAGTCTCATATTGATTATACGCCTGAAGGAATTTTATGTGTACTTGATTAATAATATGACCACATGCAGATTCCTTAATGGTGTAGGCATTGATATCAGTATTATTGATTATCTCAGATGGTGCAATCCAAATGTTAACAAGCCTGTAAAACCTTCCAATTTCATGTTGGAAGATTAAACGAGCCATAATTTCATACAGAAAACTGTGGGAGTCTGCTATATCTGCTTTGATCAACCACCTGAGTGAAAATCTTATTGGCTAAACTAGTAGAATAAGCTCTAGTTTGAAGTTTTATCAGCATGTACATTAAGTTAGGAAAATAACACTGTGCTTCTACTCCCCCAGTGTCCTTCACACAGGATTAAAGCAATCCTGGCAAAGCCAGATGCCAATCATCAAGCTATTGGAAGGGACTCTCTCCTGTTGAATAGTGGTAGCTTATAGTATACATGAAGGCGGTGGATAGGAGGGTACTCCACTCAGAGTTGCGATCCTTTATAAGCTTGTGGAGAATGTTCCCCAATGCTCCGTTAACCCTCTCAACGATCCATTAGATTCATAATGGTATGATGTAGTTAAGTGCCCGCGGATTGCCATTAATTCATTCAGTTTAGGGGGATATGCAATGTGATTTTGTCCTGTTATCCGTGAGAATAGACTGCGGATAGCCATGTCACTGTATGACATGCTCCATAATGAAATTGGCAATAGTGACAGCCCTTATATCGCTGATTGCTCTTGTTTCTACCTAACTAGTCAAGTGATCTATTGCTACTAGTATATACTTGTAGCGGTTTGCTTCAGTCAGCAGAGGCCCTACCACATCAAGGGAAATAGTGTTCCAAGTGAAATGTGGCTTAACTAGCTGGGAGGTGGTTTTCTTGTGGAAAGGTTTATCCACTTGACACTGGTGACAACAAACAACTGTCTCAAGCACGTCATAATACATGCTCTCTCAATAGTAGAGGGGTTGAAAAAACACCATCGTTTTACCGCAACTCTCCATTACCTTCCTTCCTATGTGCATTCAAGATAATTGCTGGCCTGTCAGAAGGTTTCAGAAAACTCAGCGTCGCTTCTCCAATCTTCTTATATAGTTCCCCATGGCGCAAAGAGGTGTCCCATCTAAGCCCAACTAGTTGTTTTTATCACCTGTGGTATCTTGTCGTGATATTTGCCAACAATCATCTTTTCTTATATTTATGTCCGCTAAATCCACTGTAATGGTGACTGTAGGTATCATAAGAGTCAATTCTCGTTCCTGTGTTTAGCCCCAACTGGTGTGCTATCCAAAGTCATAAGCTTGGAGCTTCAGTGACCATTGCGCAAGCTGCCCTTCAGGTTCTCAGAGGATCTGCAATCAACACAAGGATGCGTACTCTGTTACCACTTTTTTATCTTACTCCATGAAGGTATAACCAAAACTGATTATAAGCATATATCACTACTAAGCACTCCTGATGGTCATGGTGTAATCTGATCATCGAAAATTTAAGCTTTGTCTACAAAATATGACGGAGTGCTCCACGCCAACATTGTCCTTCTGGGATAATGCCCTTAAGGTGGAAAGCAAAGCGTCCATTTTCACAATAAATTCTATTTCAAAATTGGGGTATTGCAAAACTGCTCACTAGCCGATTCTTTCTGCAAGACATCAAAAGCATTTTAAAAACGTTCAGACCAGTCAAAGGTAGCTTTTTCTTTAACAAGTCCAAGAGCGGCACCCCAAAGCATCTGAAGTTAGTAATGAACTAACGGTAGTACCTGACCATCCCCAAAAACACATGGATATCCTGTTTATTGCCTGGTCAAATCATCTTAGAAATAGCTTCCACCCTCACCTGCTGAGGTTTTCACCCAATGGAGTCTACCACAAACTTAAGGTATTCCAATTGTTCCTTAAAAGTGACACTTATGAGGTTTGATTTTTATGTTGGTTCTGTTAAAATCTTGGGCTTTGTTGGCTCGCTTTTAGTCCTGGATTTCAACTGCACACATTCGTGGATCATGGCGTTGATTATCTGAATGAGATTGATAGACTGAGGCAATAATAGTTGAAGACTATTATTATGGTTGATTGCCCAAAAGCCACGTCGAGAGTAAAGTCCAACGCTAAACTGGTGCTTCTTCCTCTTGAAGATATTTTGATACTGGTAGGGAACACTTTCCTTATTCCCTTCTCGCAGAGCTAAGCTGAGATTTTGATATTGCCAACCTAAGGATATCTGATCCTTGCACTTTTCTCTTAAGAGTAATGTTAAAACAACCAATGTTTAACCAAATAGCTAATATCAATTTGAATCTAATTTTATTAGGGAATCATTTGGGGTTTTTATAGTTAGAATTGGCACACAACTTTACAGCTGTTCGATGAGAATATTTGACTCCTATACTGGTTTGACCCTCAGTGTTAAGCACCCAATCTCGTCAGGTACCGTTGCCTTGGGTTTCTTAGGCAGCGTAATCCTCAGGCATTTTGAAGACCAAATTATTGGTATTATGTACACAAAACCAACTGTTTCAGCCAATAACGATTCTACTTTCCTCTGGCGTTCAAATGTTTGGGTAGTTTCCAACAACTCCAATAAATTCTGCTCTTGATGATTCCCTATAATTCAAATATTGGGTATTATCCCAATATTAAATTATTGCTTAATTTTATTGGGGATGACGCCTGATGAAATTATCATCTGTCGGCAGACTCAAATATCATTGGGGATTATGCCCAACATGATTCATTAGTTGGTGAATTTTAACCTCATTGGGGATTCCGCCCAATAATATTATCATCAATCACCACTATTGCCGACCCCCTACAACTACAACCTAATCGACAAATATCATACTTGGTCAAAGGGTTGGATTATGTGGTCATCTGCAATTCTGACAGCTTCTGTGAGTAAGAGGGACAATTGTTCCAAGAGGTCAAGATACTCTGTGAATATCCGTGAGAACACATTGATATTATCAAGGTAGACTAGAATGCAGGATAGCTTCTGGTCCCCTAAGATGGTGTTCATCACCTGCTGGAATGTAGCTGAGGCGTTGCACAGCCCCTGAGGTATACATATGGGCTAGAACAAAATCCTTTGAGGTGATTATGGCGCATTTGTCCCATTTCTGCACTTGCAACTCAATTTGCCAGTACCTCAATATTAAATCCATGGAGGAAAATAGTTAGCACCTCCTAGCTAATCTAAAGTGTCATCAATCCGTGAAGTGGTTATGAATTTTTTTATGATGCTTTTAAGCTTCTGGTGTTCAATTACTACTCAGTTGATGCCATCCTTTTAACTTCAGCATTGGTGATGCACAGGGATTCATCAATAACTCTAACATTACCCGGTTAATCATGTTATCTACTTCCTCAGATACAACTTCTTCTGCAGCTTTGGAGTAACAGATAGGTTGTGACAAAATATGAAGAGATCTACTATATCCACCCAATGCACAACTCTGCGTGCGCATCCCAGATAGTGGTCATCAGAAGCAAAAATGCAATTAGTATTATATACATCAGGTCCATCAACCCTATCCTTCTGTTCCTCTGACAGCTCAATTAGCGCCTCCCATATAACCATGGTCAACATTAATGATGAGGCTTTTACCGCTAAGCCAAGATCCTCCAAAAAATTAAAATCATGAATATGGTGAATCTCAATAATAGGAGATAGGTGCAGATAAGCCACCACTTGGCACCTCTGAACCATCATTGACTCCTTCAGTAGGTTCACTATAACTACTTTTACTTCTCCCCGCCCTGGTATCAGTAGTTTGGGAGCCATAAGGGTTCCAACTGTGATTGTTGGTAGGGTCCTATAATCTTACCATACAGCCTTTAGGGATGTCTATTTTGAGCTTTGTCTCTATTATTACCTGATGCCCAGAAGGTATTCTTAAAGAATTCACAGCCCATATCTGAGAATCTTCATACTCATAAATCTATATAGGCAGAGCTTTGGTACTTCACTTCATCTGCCAATATCAAGTAGGAATAAGCCATTGCTATAGATGAGATTAATTTAACTGGAGCTGATGGGGTCCAGTGGAACTTCTTTGGAGGTGAATAGATGGTGATCCATTGTCCCAGAATGTTAATGTTTCTTCCACCATATCTACTACCACACCAAATCACTTTATGAATGCAGCCCCAATCAATAGGGCATAATTATTATTATCAGAAAGAACCACCGCGGAGCGCATGCACTAACTGAATGAAACCACTGATGCAACTCGCTGTAAGCGTCCTTGGACACAGTGTTCTTTGCCCTGCAGTCCTGTACACTACTAAATCTCTACATCAGGCTTCAGAGGAAGCTCAGCCACAAGCTTGGTGGATGTTATATTGGCTGGAGCGCCAGTATCTATAATCACTCGGATTTTTGTTTTTTTTCTACATAAATTTTACATTATTTACTCTCTGAGTAATAAGAACCGTTGGTGTTAATTACATGCACATCCAAGAGCTTTTTGTTATCAAGAAAAGTGATAATATTGGCGCTACCTGAGGATAATCCTGAATAAATTTCTCTACGACATTGCAACGTTCATCTCCTCTAGTGTAGCAACATCCATTGAGGTTTTGACTTCTCCCATTACGTTGCACTCAAGTATATGACAGGCGTATGGTTTTGGTACAATTTGTTAAAACCCTAAGGCTGTAAATGTCATGACTCCCTCCAAGGGGAAGTCTGGGGCATCGATTAGGGTTTATTGGAATGATAAATTAATTTAAGTAAGTAACAGGGCTTCCACAAAGAGACCAGTTGGAATTATCAGGGACAATTAAATTTGGATCAGTGGAGGTAGAGCATCCTGTCTCTACTCTTCTCACACTTTTGCTTATTCAATCAGGGCTATTGGTAATTCATAGGCATGCAGGTTTTTGGGACATTTAGCTGCATAATAATCTCTTTGGCCGCAAGAAAAGCAGGCGTTTAAATATGTCTCATGTCTCTGCATCACCCCTAAAAACCCAGTCTGAAAGCTAACTTGGGGATTGTAATTTAACTGAGGATGAGTCAATTGATCATAGCAACGGTGGAAAGGAACCACTGAAGTGTCAAGTGGCCAATTATTATCCAGCAGATTATAGCCAAATTGTTGTTGTTTATTTCTAAAAGTGATTTGGTGAAATTTGTGAGGGCTTTTTGTTCCACATTGAAAACACTTTAAAGCAATTAATAAACAGCGTAAATAGTTGAATATTTGCAATGATGCCGCATCATCTTGCAGAATGGGGACCTTAGCATTATACAGCTCCTGGTATCCTTAACAGCCGCCATCATCATGATGCTCACATCCTCGTTGGTCACAATATCTGCTTTCACAAATATGTGGGCCTCCATCATGAATTTCTCCGCAAACTCCACCAAAGTCACATTTTGTTGAAATTAGATGGTCAAAAAGTCTCCCTTTCGTTGCATCATCTTCACAAACACACCCAAACAAAGCACCACTTCCTTTACCTCTTGATTAGTTGAGTGCTTTTTTTAATGTAACATATAATTTTATCCGCACTCTCTACGTCCAGAGCAGACACAACAGTTTAACCTTATGTTGATCTAAACCCCCTCTACTGCAAATTCAAACACAAAAAAAATTCATGTATGTTTCCATTGCAGTTAAATGGTGGCAGTATGTTGATGTAGACCTGTCCCTCTCTAATGAAACTATTCAGTTTATGCTCTGCACAGTGTAGCCTCTCTGTAGTGCCGTTCAAGCAATTGGCATGTTGGCTGGCTCAGCAACAAGCTAGAGGAGGTTGGTTAAAGCCTTGTCAAGCTAATTTGTTATACCCTTATTACCTTGGAAAAGCACTTTTCACCTGAAGTAGTGTATCCAGGACAAGATTTAGTTCCAAATATTGGGATGATTCAATAAAACTGGGGGAGTATCCCCTCAATTTAAGCCTTTGCGCCATTGCTAGACGAATATAGGATATTTTAGCGTGTTGATCCATGGCCCCCTTGTAGTGAGCACCACTGTTAACATTTGGTATATGGATTAATTCTTCTAGGCTGGTTGCACAGGTTTAGCACCACGGAGCAATGGATGGATGATATGATGATCATTTATCTTCATAAAAGTCAATAATATAATAATTAAGGAGCTATTGCCCCAACAGTTAAGAGTTTATTAATATATTTAAATAATGGACTACTTACGCAACCTTTTCCCTCTTTATTCACTATTAAAAACCTCCTCCTCTTCTCTTTGCTTCCCACTATATCTTCGTCACATGGACAGTTTTGACCCATCAGCTTAGCTACTAACTGTTTGCTAAAATTCATCTGAATCCACCTTATTATTTTCAGCTTTGGCGGAATTCACTTGATTTTCCAAACAAATATTATTTCTACCAATTCGCTTCAAGTTGACATAATTTGCCCAAATCTCAAAGCTCCCTTTAGCAATTAAAAACAATCTGTTGAACTAATTAGGCTTCGATTGGTATGCCTACGTTGACATAATCAACAAAAATCTTAAGACTCACCTTAACTGATAAAATGTGATCCTCCGGATATATGACTTATTTTCCAGTCATAACATTTCAAGACAATTATTAAACAGCCTCAAAACTTGGAGTATTGTCACCCTCCTTGTCACTCCCGCCCTAGGGTGTTGCACCAGCAAGACCTACGGTTGTCCCTACTGCAACCTTCTGGCTTGTTTTATGGGCTATGGTATGTTCTTTAAATAGATGTACCCTTATTTAATCCTTAGGGAACCCCTCTTAAAAGTCACTTAGCTGATGAGCCTCTGTCATTCTGTACTTTCAATTGGAAATTATAAACCCCTCAAAAGATAAACAATATTCTTCAATTTAGCTGGAAATTTGACACAATGGCTATAATTATTCAGAGAGATCCCTTTAGCAATAACTAGTCTAGGAGAGCTGTAAGACACTAAGAGTGATTCCTGTAGCTTTAAATATATAATAATATCAATGATGAGGGACCTACATTAATAATCTAGTAGATTTTGCTGACAACTGTAGAGGGGCTGCCAAGGCAGTTTTAGTTTAAAAATAATTGTAAATTTATATATTTACATTAAAAATATAGGGATATTTTTTAGAAATTGTTTTAGTCCTTCATCTTTCAGGACATCCATATTCTTAATTTGAAAAGATCTTTATAATCCTGATTTTGGTCATGTGGGTGTTTGACTGATATAGTTTCTTTGACATCAATATATTTAGGTAATGGATGGATGTCTATCAATCGATCTTATATGATACCATTTGAATCTCTTAGAAAGATAAGGGAAAATTTGCAAAAGGTTTGCTTTATCAAATGGAAGAAGAATATTTATAGCCTAAAACACAATATAATGTTGCCCTATATAATCTAAACTATCACTAAACTTTACTGTTTGATTTGAAGATAGGGGATCACTATATGTTTTTTTGTTAATGCTTTAGGGATAAATGTTAAGAAGGCCAAATTATAAAGGATAAGTAAAAACTAGCATCCCAGATGTATTTTTTGCTTTCCAGAATCTTTTGAAGAAAAAAATAGTGAGTCTGTAGAAGTAAAGAATATTCTCTTACAATTTTAGAAATTATAGAAAAGTTTGGCTAAGCTTATGCATTGATAGACATTTTGTAGAATTGTAAAAAAATCAGTAAAACTTGATTTAAAATCTTATATTCACAGTGGTTTACAATAAGGTTTAAATTTTTGAAGCCATTACTCTAATGTTATTGAGATCACTCTTATCTTATCTGAGGTGGACCAATGTGTTATATATGATCCCAAGACCTTGCTCGCCATTTGGAAATATTGTAAACTAATGCCTAAAGAGTGTTATCTTAAACACTTGGTGTAATAGGCTTCATTAAAATTTATGACTCAAACAATACCAAAAAGAAGTTTTAAATTTTGCTGAGTTTGGATGTTCTGTGAATACACACAAGAAGATAGATAATACAAAATATACCTAAATAAGCCAATGTGTTGGACTTAGTACATCGCCATCCTCTGTCACCCAGAGGGCTTTACAGGGCTGCGTTAAAATGGTGCATACCAGCCCTGGCTCTAATGTGGGCTTAGGTATGGTGAGCAATCATGCCACACCTGAATTGGTGCAACCATGCCTTTCATGATAAATGGGCTAATGCCCATACTTTATCCTACAGCCTAACTATAGGGGTTCCAGTCACCCACTAGACTTGGTTCTCTAGTTTATCCTGTCAAAACATCTTGATCTTTATGTGCAAATGCCCTCACAGAATTCCATAATTTTATTTTTTTCTCCTTCTTCCAACCACATAAAATTGATAAATTTAGATAAATAAACAGATTAAGACATCACTCCCTGTAGGGTCCATACATGCAAGATGGGTTTTCACTTCAGAGAAATAACAATACCACATGTGAGGAAAGGGGAAATTGATCCTCAAATGATAAGTGGTATCCCAGCAAGAACTACACAATTTTAAGATAAATCAGGCGTTGAAAATTCTGATGAGTGTTAGAATCCCATCAACCATTACTGTGGATTTAGAGAACCTGATACATAAAAATATATGCTGGAAATTATAAATTTTACCTAAATGTTATTCTATATTGCATTAACTTGACAATTAAGTCATGTCAAAAAAGTAAAATTACAAATGTAGGTGTAATGATTTTCATAAATCCCATCCCTAGGAAGTCTCATTTATGATCAGTAAATAACTGCAAACTTGAGGACAATACTGACTAATTATGAAGAAATGTAAAAATAAAAATAAAAGGGAAATGAGGAAAAATTTCTGGTAATTCTCCATATTCAGCGTTCTGATTGGGCAGGAACTCCATGGACTGTCTTACTATTTGCTATCTCTGTTTGGAGTATGGGTGCACAATGGCAAAACGGCCTTATTATAACACAAATAAGAAACCCTAAACTAATGATGATAAAACTTGGTAATCTAGAAAATTTATTAAAGCTTTATAATAGTAGATTTGTAGAGGAATAAACTAAAAAAGGGTTTCAGCAATATGGTTTATTCTAAGGGCCAATTGGTCATTAATTCTTCTGAAATAAAAGCTTTCACCTTTTATATATATTTATAGTTTGACTGAGCTTATCCAAGTATAAATACATCATATTTCATGGTCTTGAGGATTTAAGAGGTATTTTGTGGTAATTTTCCATGTTTTCGAGTACCAGAGGCGCTTTAAATTTGCAGGTAGGGCCACCACCCACTTCCTGTCAATAAACTTAGAAAATTATTCATAAGTATTCAGAGACTCTGTTTGATAAACTATCATGTTATTTTTCAACTTTTTGGTGCACCATGTTGAATTCCTACCCAAATGGCAGATTTGGATGCATTGGATCCTGGGAATTGATCTCAAATTGACCAAAAGCCCAAACTTTTGTTGAGGATAAGTCCTGGCAAAAGTTGACAATTGGCAAAGTTGGAGATCAATCCCAATTCAATAAAAACCTTAACTTCTGTCAGGGATAATCCCTGATGAAAGTTGACTATTTTAAAGTCATAGATCAACCCCAACTGACACGGTCAAATCATGCTCCATTGGATCTACCCAACCTCATGGTTCAAACCTGAGCCATGAAATGAGAACAAGCAATCCAACAAAGATAATTGGGCTTCCACCGAATCCCTGATTCATTTATTTTATAGATCTAAGCTTGGGCATGCTTGATTTTTTTCCTGAAACATATCCCAACTACCCTTATATGGCTGGTATTGAGCTTAAAACTTTACACTTTTTCTCCTTTTAGGATATTAAGTTATAATTGATACATTTTTATTAGGAATTGCCTCTCCAGACGTAGTATCTGGTTCAAGACTTCTCAACCTAAAGAAGCAAAATAGGCAATTAAACACCATGAAACTTTGGGTCACCTGGCCTCAAAATTTTGAGGATATGATGTATTACACCTGTGGTCCTGACAAAACTGGTACTCCCTGCCAGGTACACCCCAAGTTCATGGGTAAATATAACAATTAAATAACCTAACTATAAACAATAACTATTCGGCATTTGATCTTATTTTAGATCAGGAACACCTTAAGCTCTTGGCTACTTTCCCTGCTATGATGTGCAGGATGGAGCAATGAATTCTCACCCTTGGCAACACCAATACAAACTTCAAGATGTGACTACTGAGCTAAGTATCACTTTTTCAAAAATTGGTTCAGCCTTGAAATTAAGCTTCACTAAAGAGATTTACGAAAACTATTAGCAAATATGGCGGGAAACCCCGCAAAAGAACCTGCGGGCTTGGCCAAACGAGCCAGCACCACCATCATATGAAGCAACCCCAGTTACCCACCTCAGGGTCAACCAGAATCACCCGCTCTCAAACAGTGGCCGCGAAAGCAGGCACCACCCCCCACCTGGAGCTACTCCAACTAACGCCAGTTCACCTGATCACACTTCTGCAACCTGCACGCCCAACAGCTCTGTGTGCGCTACCTCTCACCAACCCGTTGGGCCCCCTCCGACCAAGGAGGCCATCACCCACACTGTTTTAATGGCGTCTGCTCAGTTGAATGCAACTCAGCCCATCTAGGCATTCACCTCCCCCATTGTGTCAGCTAATTCAGCCCCATCTATTATTGCTGACGCCGTGTTTCTGGCTCCCCCATGAGGGGCGATACCCAGCTACCTGGCCCCCAAACCCTCGGATGTAAGGTTGGATTAGCCGCACATTCTGGTTCGCTAAGCACCAAATTAGGACAATCTACTCTTCCCAATGGGGATTCAAATGGTTAGGATTTTGGAACTTCACACCAGTTCCAATCTCACCCATCCCATTTAAACAGTGTAATCAGCACTTCTCAAGTCGGCACTTTATCGCAATATGCTGAAAACGACCAATTCACTAATCAGCCAATGAGTTTTGCTACGAAATCATAGCAAATACTCGGGCTGAATTTACCCAAATAGATTGGGATGGTGATGAAACATCGCCCTCCTCCCAATTGGCTGGAGTTAATTCCAATCTGGTTGGGCCTCCCCATTTAGCGAGGCCCAACAATCCGCCCCTTAATTCAATATGACGCCAGCAACTGCTGGAACTTTCCAGCAACAGGGGAACTCTGCAAACTTATCCAAACCACCACTCTCATTCAACCTGCGATTGCAGCCCAAAGCAAACACAAACGTACCAAAGGAGCCACTGGGGCGTGGCAAAAATCTCTGGCACCAACGCTACCCAAAGCTGATCCCCGTGAAGTAACATTTATTGCTGATGTTAAGAAGAAATGGGCCGAAACTAGAGCGCAAAAAGCTCTACCTCACTCAACCCTCTCCCACGTGATTCATTTTTTATTATGGGCATAACCCTGTTGAATTCTATACGGAGGATTACTTCTCATACTTTGCAGCAATCGCGGAGACATTCCCAATTAACATCACCATCCATGAATCAGTGGAGGGCCACTACAAAGATGTGGGTTTCACTGAAGCTGCCCTTGCTGACCATGCTACCACCCTCCAGGTCATTATTCCGCGTGGATCTCTTTGCATCTCCTGCACACACTCTCACCTGGAGAAAATTTCATGGGTTACTTTTTCCAACCTATCAACGACTGTTGATCCTGAGTCTCTTAAACTGGCGCTCCATCGTGGTTTAATGTAGTTTGGGTCTGTTCTTTCAGTGGACTTTAGCGTCCCCTCTTACTATGCTCCCACTCAAAGAGCTCGCACTGCTAGGGCATCGTTCATCCACTCCCCCACTGTATCCTGCAACATTGAGGTTATTCCTCGTGCAGCGGTAGTTGGGGCATGCCCTGAGATCTTTTTTATCGACCCTGATCAGGCGCGCCCCCGGTGTTCATGGTGTGACGCCCTTGGACACCTGTATAGTGGCTGCACAGCTCGAAAACAAGCCCTCTTAGCCACCACCCAGGGGCCTAAACCAGGCCAAAAACGATCCCACGTGGCCGCAGCAGCAATTCCACAACCCACACAATGGGTTCCCATTCAAGATCTGTCCCCTGAGGCCTTACACCTAGCAGTTGAAACAGCTAACCCCACTATTGGTATGAAATACCTTTGCGCTCATGCCCCCCTTCCAGTGGACAACCCCTCCAATCTCCCAGAGTTAACTCACTCTCTCACCAAGCGCAAGGCATCTCCCACAGGGCGCCCCTCGTCAGCCACCCCCACCTAGGGCTCCGCGGCACCCCACTAACTTCCACCAGCGATTTATCGCATCAACCCTCAGCTCCCAATGGAGCTATGCCCACCAGCATGGACTGGCAACCTGCGGCCTGCAGTAGAAGTGCCACCTCAAAGAGTCCTATTCCAACACCACAGTCCATTTCGCGCGGCTCCTTTGCAGTGTTGGAGGAAGTGAATATGGACTCAGACTCATCAAATGGGGACACCGCAGAGGTCGCCATTGAGCACCCTCAGGTCCTTCCCCTGCAACGGAGCGGGAGCAGCATCCTAGGCTGGCTTACTGGGTCCTCCGCCCCCACCCTCTCCTTCCCCTCAGAACCCTCAACGCTCCTCACGGATTGCAGCAAATAGTCAAGCTAAAGGACTCAAAACTAGCCGCCTCACAGCAGCAGGTTTAAGCGCTGGCAACCCCCAGGACATGGAGGGGAACAGCTATGAGTCCCCATGGCAGCACCCTGGCCCTGCAATCCATCAATGCGAATGGGTTGTGGGACTTCAAGCGGAGAGCCCGCCTCCTCTGCAACTTCAGGTCAGCACAAATTGACATCGCTGCTGTCCAGGAGCCCCATATCCTCCCCCACGAACAATCTGCATGAAATGAACAGTTTTGAGGCAACTCCTTCTTGACAAACTATGCCGCCCTTATCATTCTGAATCCACGGGTTAAAGCCCATTCTTTTTCACAAATATAGGTGCCCGCCTCATACTTGCCAAACTCACCACTACTGACTTCTCTTTCTTCGCTGCAAGCATCTACCTGCCTAATGCAGGTCAGGAGCAAAACCGGCTCTTGGAAGAGCTCATCCAACTCAATATCCCACAGAATATAGTCATTTTGGGAGATTTCAACACAACCATAAGTCGCGTCAGTGACTCTTACCCCCCTGCAGCAAAGGAGCGCCCTGGATCAAGTCGCCTCCAGGATTTCCTTCGCCTGAGTGGCTTTATGGATACGCTTCCACCCTCCGCGTCTGGCCTAGGTTGCATGACTAGGATCCAGTATGAAGGAGGAGCTTTCCAATCAGCGCCACGCATAGATATGGCACTGATTGGCCCCCTGCTAATTGCCGCGTCTCCTCTCCCATCTCTCGTGACAACCATCTGAGTGATCACAGGTCACTCACCGTTGTCCTCACCACCACGCTTAGACCGTCGCGTAGGTTCTGGCCTAGGGTTGCCCCAGCTCTTCTCAACAACCCCTTTACCAAGAAGAAGCTGTCTATGACCATCCTGGAGTCTCTCACCTCCCCCCACCCCCACCTGCTTGACCACAAGGCTAGATGGGCGGTGACCAAGGAGGGCATCAACCGCGTTGCTTACAACTGTGCCAAAGCCCAGATGACTGCAGCTCGCGCCAGAAACAAAAGGGCGGAAGCCAGAATCAGACATCTAGAGCGAAACTGCCAGCCTTCGCCCTCTCCCAGATGGTTGGAAGACTGGGAAGCGGCGCAGGAAGCACTCCGCTTGGAGCTCACACTGCAGGAAGAACGGTCAGCAAACTTTACAACATATCATTACTATGCTCAATGGGAACGCCCCACCCGCTTCTTCTTTAAGAAACAGAAAGCCCGGTCAACAGCGCAGGATATTACTGCACTGAAGATTGGCACTACAAACCACTTTGGACAAGGAGGAAATCACGCAGGAACTACACCGCTTCTACTCCATCCTCTTCCATGCCACCCAGGTGGACCCGTCGGACATCCAAGACTTTCTGTGGTGGGCTCCAGAGCCGCCCATTGACCCACGGGCTGATGAGGCTCTACTGGCGCCTATTTCCATCCAGGAGGTGATGGAAACCCTTCTGAAATCCCCACGGCTTAAAGCCCCAGGCCCAGACGGAATACCCTTTGAGGTGTACCTTCTGGAACCTGCGGTGATAGCCAGAACCCTCCGCGACCTCTTCGCTGCACTCTTGGTGAATGGCGAGGTCCTCCCTGACTCCAGAGGCTCAATCACGACCCTCATTCACAAGAAAACAGACCGTGGGAACCTGGCGGACTGGCGCCCCATAGCGTTGATCAACACAGACCACAAGCTCTTCACAAAGCTTCTGGCCAACTGCATCACCAAATGGGTGTCACATCGCCTCTCCCCATCCCAGCACGGTTTTATTCCGGGGAGGTCGTTATGGGACAACTATAATGACCTTCACGTGACTTTGACTGCTAACTCTCGTAAGGTGAATGGCTTTGTGGCTCTCCTGGATAAGGAGAAAGCATATGATCGGGTAGCCTGGAATTATATTGATGCTTCCCTGGCCCGCTTCCATCTCCCCCCGCAGCTAGGCGCTGGATATCAGCGCTCTATGACCAGCTCCACACCAGAGTCCTGGCGCCAATGGGTTTTACAGTGGCAGTACCAGTTGGACAAGGTCTCCGGCAAGGGGACCCCCTGAGCCCTATCCTTTTTAACATCACCCTCGACCCCCTCTTGGCCTCCTTACAGGATAAGCTAACAGGGATTCTGGTCCCAGATAAAGCCCCCACCCGCACCATGGCATTTGCAGATGACACCGCAATTGCATTTAGCTGCCCTGGGGATGTTGCTCTCGCTGCTGTGACCATTGAGAGGTACACCAAAGCATCCAACGCCATGGTCAACACCTCCAAGACAACAGTTGTACAGGTCGGCTCCCCCACCTTCCCCCCACCATTTGGTATTCGACCTGTGCGCAGTACCTTCCGTCACCTGGGCGTTCTCACCAACCAACAAGGAGTTGCGCTAAAAGACAATGAGGACTTGCTCCTCGCAGCAGTTAACTCCAGGATTGCCATCTGGAACCGGTGGCACATCAACCCCCAGAGTCGAGCTCTGATGGCCAATGTGTTCCTCCTCTCCAAAGTCTGGTTCCTAGCGCACGTCTGCCCATTCACAGATGCCTTTTATACGTGGCTCAATGTACTCCTACGCTGTTGGATCTGGGGCTCAAACCATCCACCAATCGCCCTCTCAACCATTTCCTGACCCTGCAATGAAGGGGGCCTAGGGCTTCTGGACACGCGATCCCACGCCACCACAATCTTCCTGAAGTTCCTATGGCTGATTGTCTGCTGAGACGCGACCCCCATGCCCCAATGGGCGCCCGCCCTCCGCCAGTCAGTGTCAGCAGCTCTGGGTCTTCCTAGAGCATCTCTGACCTCATTAGGGGAGTGGCTCACAAGCCACCCTGGCCATCACCTGAAACCATCCTCATCCCCTTACTGGAACCAGGCTCTCCTTGCCCTGAAACGAGTAGGCACGCGGATCCACCATGCCTTCCTGTACAGAAGGGACGGCCCTGGCCTCAGCCCCTATTGCCATGCAATTGTGCACAATGGAAAAGTTGTCACAACTCGCCTCAACCCCCAAGATCGTCCTCCCATCCGCCCAAGACTCCTTGAGCTCCTCCCTCCCTCCGTGAGATTTGACCTTAAGGAATTGTGGAAGGACGTCTATCACCCCATCCTGTCAGCAAAGGTGTCCAACACCTTATGGAGGGTGCTCCACTGTTCATACAGGACAGGGGACCGGACTGGCCCTACCTTCCAGCACTGAAGCTGCCCCCGCTGTGCGGAGCCTATTGACTCCCACCTCCATCATTTTTTCACCTGTCCAGGTGTCAACGCATTTTGGCCAAAGGCCCGCGCGCTCCTCCATGCTCAGCCCTGGTCTGGGCACCCTGTGCAAGACCTCATGTTCGAGCAGACGTTGCCTGGTTGCCACCAACCCCTCCATGTCCTCACCTATGCCACAGTCATCTGGACCATCCATAACTCCTTCCTTCGTGCTGCCTTTAACCAGCAGGTGTGGACCCTTCCACACATGATCACCACTTTCAGGCACACTTTGAGATGGCCCTGAAGGTCTGCACTTTGTCGCCAACCCTCCCCCGTTCAGTTGTCACTGCAGCACGGCTCTTGCGCGCAAACCCCCTCCCTTTCTCGATGCCTCCTCCCTCCCCTTCCCTTGCCTCAGGCTCTTAGGAGCCCAGCCATAATTTAATAAAAATTGATGAATCCCCCTCGGTTTGGGACCATCTAGTAATAAAAAAGATTTGAATACTGAGCTCAAAAGCAAAATTTTGCATTTGTCTCATCTTTTTGCCACCAAATTGGCCCTTCATTCCGCCCACAATAGGGTAGATTCAATAGTTAAGGAATTCAACACCTAACAAAACAAAGTGGACGCCTTCCATCCTTACAAAACGTCCAGCAATAACAGTTCCCTTTTAAGTGAAAATGGTCCCCCTATGTCAATAAACGTTGTTCGACCATTAACCCCTCCCAGTGGCATGTTCAAACCATCATTCAAAGAGATGTATGTCCCATGCGAAAGGAGCATTTTCTCTTTCTTATTTTGTTATTAAAATGCTATGGAAGAAGCCAATGAAACCTTGTGACTTAAGCACCTAACTTCCTTAGTCACCTGGCTCAAGGCATAATGGTCCCCCATCTGATGCATAGCCATACTTGGACTGATGCCATTAATGACTTGCTTAAGTAATTTGGGAGCGAATTATCCTTAACCAACCAAAAAAAGAACTTTATGAGTATCAGCCTTAATTGGGGGATACTATTTGTTAATTTTCCCACTATTTTTACCTTTAAGCACAAACTCTGATTGCAGGGAACCATCTTATGTTAGTTGATTCCATCACCGCTACATTGTTAGCGTTTAAAAATATGCTCAATATTGTACTTTATCATAAAGCAGTGAAGTCTACCTTAACGTCCCTCCTCCATAATAAAGAGGATATATTTGGAAATTTCAGCCAAAGTACATAAACCTGTTGGGCCACCTCGTTTTAACACTAGTAAGACCTGGTATCAAGTATTGGTATTTACACCCTTGAGATTTTCCTACACCTGAATTCTACTGGACTCATTGCAGAAGAAACAACTCACTTTATTTGATTGCCGCATCATTCAACCTAATTTGGCAAATTATCAGTCAGTATATGGCAAGAGGCTCCCTATGCTGACAAAAAAAGTTCCTCAAGACCCTTGTTCTAGCTCTAGCTATATACCCAGCACTTAAGGTTGTTTTGTTTCTAGCTGCCCTGCAGAAGTTGACGTACCCTTTTCTATCCAGGGAAATAAACAACTCCTGCTCTCTTACTTTTATATGGTCTGTTACCCCATCAAACTATTACAGTCAACTCTTCTATGGAAAGTCAAGCGCTGGCTTACAAAACGTTTAAACTAATTGAACAGCCCTGAGCTTGTCCATGGCAGAACCCTCCACTTTCTTCATCACAAATCCCTACCAACTATTATCTAGCTGTTAATTCCTAGTTTTGATCTTCAGTGATTTAAGTCAAGGTAGTCTTACATAAGGTGATAGTCCTGCCAATAATTGATACTGACTAACCGGTTAACGTTACTTTCTCCCAATATATCCAAAATATAAAAATGGCTTCAGACTTGATTCATGAGGAGGATATAGAACAGCAGTTAGTCAGTCTACTAAGGAGATTGGATCGTAAACTGCCTTACCCCTTTGCTTCAGGAAACTTGTAATTACTGCCCTCACCATTGCATTAGAAAACAATACTTATGAGATGATTATTGGGGTCCAACTGATAAA
This sequence comes from Massospora cicadina, assembly GCA_022478985.1. Taxonomy (NCBI): domain Eukaryota; kingdom Fungi; phylum Entomophthoromycota; class Entomophthoromycetes; order Entomophthorales; family Entomophthoraceae; genus Massospora; species Massospora cicadina. The sequence goes on along the minus strand of JAKSZP010006616.1, from coordinate 51,746 downwards.
GGAGTTTAATTGCATCATCAATCACAAGGAAAAATACCAAACTCTACTAGGGTATCAGATTCTGTTAATATTTAAACTTCACATCAAAAATAAAGACCCCAAAAAATGGATGTGCTTCCTTGAATACCCATCCTCCACTTGCAAATTTGAGTACCAAGTCTTAGGGGAAAAAACTAAGTTACCCTGGACGCTGGTGGTGCCATAGAGGGAATCACTCTTTATACCCCTCATTCTATTACAATACCCTCAGGCTCACAAGTTATTATAGATATGGGGATTCAGCTTCTTGCCCCTCCTGATCAAATTTTGGAGTTTAGTGGACACTAAACCCTTCCATCAAAGAATCTTTGACCTGCCCGGGGATTTATAATCCTCCCTACTGGAAATCTATCTCTATTTATTTAGGAAATTAACCACTAAAACTCTCCAGGCCCCTCGCCATGCCCTTATCACTTATGTAAAATTATGTCCCATTGAGAGTATTGCCGATGTAAATTGTTTTGGCTCATTACATGATTAGGATTTGATACCCCACCTACCATAGCTTTAGTTGTTAGTATAATTGGTGATAATCTTACCTCAAACAAACGCCAAGATGTTGAAAAACTTCTCTAGAAATATGGTGATTTTTTTACCTCAAGACCAAGTGAATATGGTAAAATGTCTGGGGTATTAAATTAAATTGAAACTGATGATTACCCTCCCTTTAAATCCTAACCATATTGAAAATTCAAATTGGATGAAGCTCAAGAGGCTTTAAAGTTACAGCAACTGTTAAAAGCCAGGTTACTTGTGCCTTCCAAAAGCCCATGGGCTTCCCCACTCTTGTTAATTTGGAAAAAGGATGGTGTTCATTAGGTTGTTCTGTATTATCGCACCTCAACTCTATCACTCATAAAGATAGTTACCCTAAGTTGTGTTTAGATGACTCTTTACGCTTAATGTTGAGGTCCCATTATTTCTCAACTATGGATCTCGCCACTGGATGCTGGCAAGAAGATTTGTCCCTAGAAGATTGGGCTAAATGTGCTCTTGTCACAAGTAAGTGCTATTCAAGCCCACTTAAATGCCTCAGGGGTTGTGTAACGCCCCTGCTACCTTCCATCGCGCTATGGACGGACTAGTAAGAGATTTAATACGTTCCTGCATGCTAGTTTATCTTGGTGATATTACCATTTTTTAAGAACCTTTACTGAACATTTAGATCACCTCAGGCAAGTCAGAAGCAGTTATCGCAATTGTCATTAAAACTAAAGCCATCAAGATACTTCTTCTTCCAGAGTGAGATGAGTTTTTTTTGGTCATATGGTCAGTAAAGCCAGAATATCCCCAAACGATGATAAGGTCTTATGCTATTGCTAAGATGACTCCTCCTAAATCCCTATGAGATGTACAAGTTTTGCTAGGAATGTTGGCTATTATTGCCAAAATTATTCCCCATTTTTCAAACACTTCCAAGCCTCTGGTGTATCTACTGAAGAAATGAATACCCTTTAAGTGGAGAGAAGAGCAACAGCAGGCCTTTGACCTGTTATGCGTCTCTCTCTCTCCCACTCCTAGTACTTATTCATCAAAATTTTGATAAACACTTCCTCCTCTTTACTGATTCTAGCAATATTGCCATTGGATTCATACTATCTCAACATGATGAAGACTTTGTGTAACAACACATCGCTTACTACAGAAAGACCTTATCTAAAGCTAAATATAATTATAGCATTAAATAATGTAGATTCTTGGCAGTACTATTGGCATTAAGCATTTCTGACCTTATTTATATGGGAAACATTTTACCATACTTATCGACCATGCTTCCTTGCGATGGCTACAGCAGATTAAGGACCCCAAAGGGAGGTAATCCTGATGGGCGTTAGGCTTCAAAATTATGACTTTTCCATTAACCACTGACTTGGGAAAATCCATCAAAATGCGGATTGCCTATCTCAGCTTCCCGTCTTAACTATAACTGACCCTGAAGAGGATCACCTTTATGACCTCCTAATCTAACTACAGTTATGGAAGAATGAATCCTTGACCCTCCAAAAGAATCAGCAAAAAGTTTAGCAAATAGCTTCAAGAACGGTCAATTGTTCAGGCTTGTGTCTAAACAATGAATGTCTTATGTAAGACCATCGGCTTAGACTGACATAACTTAGAGGGGCATTGGTAAGTCATCCATGTGGAATTCAGAAAGCCTACCAATGGCTTAAATCTCAATGTTGTTGGGAGGGGATGTTAGTTTCTATCCAGGATGTATTGGAGTCCTGTATGGTATGTAAAATCCAAGCTGGACCTAATCCCCGCTCTCAACATCCAGTGGTCTCACCTTTTGGACCATCCCATACTATAAGCATTGATGTTGTGGGACATTTTCCTAGAGCATCCAATAGACATTAGTTCCTCCTATGAGCCATGGTCCATCTAACTAAGTGGACCAAAGCCGTATCAATCTCCACTTCTTCAGTAAATCCAGCGCCACATTTCTGTATAATTGGATTATAGCCCAACGTAGGTGCCCTATAATTCTATAAAATAACGAGCAAAATTCCACTTGACGCCGGTGATAGATTTAACTAAAACTGATGGGAACCACACAGGTATTCTGCACCCTCTACCATCCTGCAACCAATGGAATGGTAAAGCAGGTAAATGGTACTTTAACTGCAACCCTCCGAAAAAAGGCTATGATGACCCCCTTCATTGGCTCCAATATTTGCCTAGTGCAATTCTGGCTAATTAGATTAGTTACCATTGATTTACTAAGATGTCGCCATTCCAAGTGTTGTATGGCAGAAATCCACATCTGCCTTCCAAAGTCCAGGCTATTCTTGACCAAGCTTCTCCTGAAGCACCTGAAGTCTCTATGTGAAGTATTTCAAATGGAATTATAAGACTTCAGGCCCTGGATGCTGAAAACCTATCCGCCACAACCAGGAGAACTGCTTAATTTAATGATAAGCATGATCCCTTACACACGTTTCAACCAGTTGACCTCGTCCTATTACCCATCATCAGCCTGGAGGTCATTATCACAAATTGGTTACTAACTGGTTATGGCCTTATTGAGCCATATATAGTTGGGGCAATGAAAACTAAATTGTAGAGGTTGTTCAGGGAACAGTCATAAACCGCATACGTAGCCATTTTCTCCATCCATTTTCCCCCTGTGACAAGCTCTAGAGAGGGGTATTGTTGGAATTCCTACCCGAATGTCAGATTTGGATGCATCAGATTATGTGAATCAATCTCAAATTAACCAAAAAGCTCAAACTTCTATCAGGGATAATCTCCAAAAAAGTTGACAATTATCAAAGTTGGAGATCAACTCTGACTGCCATGGTCAAAGCATGCTCCCTCAGATCTACCCAACCTTGAGGTTCAAACTTGAGCCATGAGAAAAGCAAAAGCAATTCAACCAAGATAATTAGCTGCCACCAAATCCCCAATTTGTTTATTTTTAACTGACTTTGAAAAAGGAGAAGGTTATCAATTTGACCTGTGAGTGTGTTTTTTGTTTTTTTCTATGTTTGCTCATGCATAACTCTGAAAATACTGTATCAATTTGGATGATCATCCTCTTCAAGAATAGAAGATGCTCCAACATATGTCATATTTTAAATTTTGTAAGTATTGGTCAAGTATCTGCCCATTATTTTAGTGAGTATATCAAAATGGGCTCAGAAGCGATGGATACTTGTGGGACTAATACAACTCTGGATAAACTTAATTCTGGCATTGGTGAAGCAATAGCTTTGAAGCACTTTTGATATATGTCTTATGGCTGGGGTGTATGTTCAACATCCAGGTAGTATGAGATTATAGTGGAATGAGCTTAAATTATTATAAGAGGCTATATTTATTGCATAATTTGACCAATAAACTCATTTAATTTGGTAAAATGAACTATTTCGGATAGAAATCATTAATTCACCATAGAATACTATTAAAAGCACCCAAATCTAGTAAAATTTATCACTGAATATGGCAATCAGTAAATTCAGCATACTTTTCTCAATAAAAATTATTTAAATTAAATAAAATAAAATAATGTAACTGGTGATTATTGAAATTAATATATTTGACCAATAAAATCAAGTAAATTTTTAAAATTAATTATTAGTATATTTGTTTATAAGATACTATATAATATATATAATGAGGATACTTTTCTTTCTCGTTGCAAACACTTTTGCAACCCATTCAATTTAAGACTAAATCTAGTTTGATAATCTCATAGAGGGGATTAGTCTGCGCCCATGTCTGGGAGCAGTTGGGCAAGCAAGGCAAGAGGAGCAGGCGGAAGGCCCGCGGCCTCTAACATTCAAAAACGCCCCGGAGAATCTGGCAGAATAGAAAAAAATCTAAAAAAACCGTTGGTCACAATTTTCCTGGAGATACTTGCGTGGCAAGCACGATGCAACCAGTACATCAACACGCCACATTCCCAGCTACTTTTGTCGGTGGAATTCAGAGTCCATGTGTATCTGGACATCCAAAAAATGGCCCTATAGGAAAAATTTTGTGAAGATGTACACAAAATTTTCCCAACCACGGTGTACGTTGCACCTCACTCCATGTTGCGCAGTTGGCTGGACCTAGGTTTTGAAAGCAAAATAGCAGCAGATGAGGCTGCAGCGGTGCGCATAGTGGTTGACCTCCGCGAAGGGCAATGGGTCATTGAAACTAAACGCACCAGATGGACAAAATCAAACCAAATTTTCCTCACGTTTGACTTTTTGCCTACTATGGTAAAACGTGACATTTTGGAGCAACACCTGAAAGATGGTCTCACCATATATGGCGAAATACAATCTTTTGAAATGCAACGTTTCATGCTGATGCCACACCTGTGCACCAGCAAAGCCATCGCAGTTCTGTCCCCAACCGAGGAGATCGCAAAAGACCTAACCCAGATCACGCACTCCACCTTTATTGACATCACAGGGCACACCACCGCCCTATTCTGGGTAACCGTGGACAGCGCGCCCCCCATTTGCACCCGCTGTGATGCATTTGGCCATAAGGCACACACGTGCCCCATCAAAGAGGGCGTCACATTCCAAGAGCACCCCTCAGCAGCCATGGCCAGCGGAGAGGCGCACTATGAACCAACCGCAAGCACCAAGGAGGCTTTCCTGTGGGGAGCACAAGGCTGCTACCTATTGGTAAAGCCCATCTCCCCGCAGGAGCGGAAGAAGGCTAAGCAGGCCCATAGGACCGCGACCAAGGAAGCGGCCAAGGTCACCACCACCATCCCATACTCACAATGCCAGGAGGACATGGAGACCTTTGCAGTGGAAGCAACTTGGGAATCCATCACCCAATCAGATTGGGAGGCCTATACTGAATGGGCCACTCAATCCAAGGATCTGATGGGAGATTTGATCTCACCCAATTGCTGCACCCAAGCCCCAGTCAAAAACTGACTTGGGACCTATCCCAACCAAAAAAATTTTTGTCCCACTCGATGATGCACTGAACTTATCCGCACCGCAAAAAATTCATCCGACGTTGGGAAAACAAAAAGCGAAGGCCAAAGCCAATGCGACTCTTTCCGCAAAAATTAATAAAAACCCCAATAGCGTTGCTGCTAATACCCACGCTGCTGTGAAAGCCCGTGGGGACCTGGAAGAGGCTGGTGGGCCAGGGGGCCCACCCCCTCGCACCTAAGGTGCGATGGGGGAAACCTTCACTCTAGGGATGCTGAATATTGCCGGACTCAAGGCCTCCCCATCCTGGGCTAGAAAACTGAGTTTTTTACAAAACAATTTACCCATGGATATCCTGGCCATCCAGGAAACCCACTGTCCACGAGGTTCTGAGGAAGCTTGGAAAACAATGCTCCTAACATCCCTATCCTTTTGGTCAAAGCACTGTGGGGTGCTAATTCAGAAAAACAATCTTTTCAAATTTACATCTTCAGAAACCTTCCTAAATGACCGAGTGCTTGTTGTCACCTTCTCATGGGCTGATGTATCACACACAATCATCAATATTTACGCCCAAACGGTGCACAAGAGCGTCAGGAATTTTTCTTGTCAGTCTAATCCCTCCTGATACCCCCAATTCTTTCCTAATTGGTGACATGAACTGTTGGCTAACCTCACCAACGGACCGGTGGCCACCCTCACCCCATGCCCCACAGGGTCACGTAGAACAATGTGTTCTAAAAGCCACCCTTGGGTTAATGGATGCACTGCCGCAACATGCCCCACTGCTCAAAAACATGATGCATCCCCACGTCCACAATGGCCAATTAAGGTCCATGACCCGCATTGACCTTATTCTAGCACGGCGAAATTCCAACCCCCGCATCTCCCACTTCAAAACAACAAAAATGGATTTTCCAACCACCGACTGGTCTTGATAACATACCACTTACCTGTCACAGTTGCAAAGGCCCCACATTGGTGCGTATCCGCCCCCCAGCTCGCGTCGCCAGGATTTTCCACGTGGGTGGAAGAGGCAACTTTGGCAAAATCATTTGTTGCACCGTTTTGTGGACCCCATTTCCACATGGGCAACTTTCAAAGAAGACACCATCCGCCACTATTGCCATCTCTCATCCAGACGCTCACGAGCCACATTGGCGGTTATATCACGCACGCTGGCGGAATTGGCCCACTTGGAGTCCAATATTCCAGCCTCAGGATATAGCCCTGCATGGGGCCAGAAGTTGGCGGAGGCAGCAGCCCACCTCAACGCACTTGAAAGGCAACACAAACATCGGGTTTGTGTCCAATACAGGGCCACACGCATCACTAAAGGTGACAAGTGCACCGCATACTTCTTCAAAAAATTTTAATGCACCACGCCAGTGTGGCCTGCACACAGGTGCAAAGATCAGATAATTCTATTGTGGACACACCGGCTGAAGTGGCAATCGAAATGCAAAGATATTACTCCAAGTTATACCGAGCCGAACCAATTCAGCTGGCCAAAATGGCGGAATTTCTCGACAGAGCTCATATCTGCACCATTTTCTGATACCCAGAAATAATGAATTTAATTACTCTGAACGAATTATGGACTACCATTCGTGGTGCGCCAAACCAAAATGCCCAGGCCCAGATGGCATTCCATATGAGTTCTACAAAAAATATTTTAAATATATATCCCCATTGCTGCTAACCTCACACAACCAAAGCCTGTTGGAAACGCCTCCTACCAGGAGGACATGAGGCCTTTACGGTCACACTCTTCAAGAAAGGGGATATGCTAGACTTAGCCAACTGGCGCCCCATTTCTCTAACAAACACAGACACCAAAATTTTAACAAAATCATGGCTAACCATTTAGGGACTGTAGCATCTGCCACCATCTCTCCAGAACAATTCAGTTTCATCCCCAGAAGGTCGATTTGGGATAACGTGCACTCTGTGGCTAATGTGTGTCAGTCCACAGCCTCTGAGGCACCTGCTTCTTGACCAACAAAAGGCCTATGATAGAGTAAACTGGGAATACCTTAGGGCCTGCCTCCACAAAGAGTTCCGCCTACCTCCCCGCTTCATTAACTGGGTGATGCTGCTCACGGAATCTGCAACAATGGCTTTGTGCGGCCCAGGTTTCCTAATGGAAGTAGTCCGTCCTCAAAGGGGCCTGACAAGGGGACCCCTGAGCCCACTCTTATACAACTTCAGCCTTGACCCACTACTGCGAAATGTGAATGCCCAACTCACTGGGGTCCATGTGCCAGGCCAAGCCCCAGTCAAGATGATGGCATTTGCAGATGATTGCGTGGTGGGGGTGTCTAATAACAAAGATGCACGCGCGCTTGAAGCCCTCATCCAGGAATATTCCCTGGTAAGCAACGTGCACTGAACACCTCCAAAACCGAAATCATCCTCCTTGGTCAGTTTCAGAACTGCTGGGCCCCAGCAAGTAGTTCCCAACCGGCCCATCTGCTCGCCCGTCCACGCCTTACTAACTCAAAATACACCGCTCCACTGGTGCTCCCCTTTGTGCCGCGACCTACCATAGGACCGGCACGCCATCTGGGCGTGTGGTTGGAGGCATAGGATTACGCGTCAGCAGTAATGGAGTGCCGTATACTGGATAACGTGACGAAGCGAATTGCCTCTCAGAGCCCACCCTACTACCCTCACTGGCAGGGTTGTTCTTCTTGCCAACTCTATGATCCTATCCAAAGTCTGGTTCGGAGCCCACGCCATCCCCTTCTCCCCAAGCTTCTTCAAATCCCTGTATGCTTTGCTACAAGGTTGGCTTTGGTCAGGCCGCCCTCCACCAGTACGGCTAGAGGTCATGTTTGGCCCTCATCATCATGGTGGCATGGGCCTACTTGACTTCAAAGCCCATGCCGCCAAGATCCTGGGCACCTGGATTGCAGCCGTCACTGCTCCTACACTCCCATCCCAACACTGGTCCCGCGCAGCCTGCTCCAACTTCTCCCGAGCCTTGGGCCTCAACAATCCATCAAACCCCCACTCCCTGATGAAATACCTCGCATCACACACATCAGCCACAGGTCCTCACGGGACAAAAACCCACTACAAACGAATCCTACTCTCCATGCGAAGCGCAGAGTGGAGAATTTGTATTAGTGGACATACAACCAAAAGAGGCCGCCCTCTCTCCTCAGTTCACACAAGAGGTACAGGGGCTACCCATCCATGAGGGTGTGATTCCCATTCGACCCCAAGTCCTATCCAGGGTGGACTACCTGGACATGATGGACATCCTTATTCCACTGAGACCCAAAGACTATCTGGAAATACGCACACCATCCTCTGTTGCAGCCTCAAGTCCGCTCCCATGTGTGGCGCTGCCTGAGGCAGGTGTATCATACAGCTGAGCGCTCTAATGCTTTACACTCATCCTGTGTCATGTGTGGCCAGTATGGAACGCTGTTTCACCGCCTGGAGAAGTGCCCCACCTCTAAAGTAATATGGCGCGAAGTCCAACGTCTGCTAGGCAAGGATCAAACACCTCCCTTCAGTCTGTCAAGAGATATGTTTGCTTCACCAATGTCCTCCCCCTCCCACCCTCCCTTCATGCTCTGGTGGTTGCAATCGCCATGTGGACTATCCACACGATTATCTTGGATGCCATCACCGGATCCATCCCCACCCTCCCTGAAGCTGTCCACAGATTTTGGTCTCATTTGGTGGATCACTTTCAAGCGTGGATGTTTGGATATCTCCCACCACATCGCTGGCAGCTGGTCTCCTCCTGGTTCCCAGTCTGGTTCATCAAATCAGACCCCTTCCTCCACACGTGCTCAATAGTGGCTACGCCCCCTACACACGTTCCCTCCCCTTCCCATAAGTGGCGTTCCCGCTGGCAACAAGAGATAGCATCGCTTCTCTGGGGTGCCTCCCCTGGTACTAAGTTTTGTCTCGTCTGAGTCATATTCGGAAGTGTCCATCCCATGGTCAGCCTTCCCCGCAATAAATTTAAAATTGTGTAGTTGTATCTCATTAAATAACCTTAAATTTTGATTTTTAACAACTTACTATGCTTAGGTTTTAGTAAGACTAAAATGTATTAATTTTATTTTATCATGAAAGGTAAAAAGATTTGCTAAACAAAATTTTTAAATAATTCTTATTTTTAAACATTCCTCATTGTTTGCTCTATTATTTTTAGTCTTACAATAGAAGCAATTGAACCCCTCTGTATTTTGTCCAGTTATTGTGACTTCATATGACTAAGGCTTTTAGATATAGTGAATAAAACTAATAGTTTTGATAAGGATTATATATTAATACATGAAGAAAAAGTTTGTACCCTTTTTAAGCATATTGTGTGCGCAGAGGAGTGTGAGATTTAGCATTGTTAAAATTTATATGAAGAAGGAGTGCAGAAAGCAAAATTTATATGATATATGTTATACATTAAATTAAATAATTCCATTAACTCAATAGCTTTATGAGTTTTGGTAAGTGGTTGTTAGTCTTTGGCTGGTTTATAAGCTCAACTATTGGTTTAGCTGAGTAGTTGTTCTTTTTTGGTTGATTTGATAAGCTCAATAGTTTCAGTAAGTGATTGATGGTTTAGTTAACTTGGCAGGCTTACTTAATTTAGGCTAAGTGGCTGGAGGTTAGAATATTCTATAAGTTAAAAGATTACTGAATTTATTGATGACTATCTATCAATATAAAAAATAAAATAATTTAGAGTCAGCTTGTAAGTTATTAACGTTTAAGGACGCATGAGTATCTTGATACTAGTCTAGACTAATGCATAAAATATTTTTCAATAAAAACAACCTCCTCTAAAAAAGCTCTAAAAGTATGAAATAATAGAGATATTATCTCTCCTCAATAAAGCCTTTTTGAAGTTGGCGCCATCTTCCGACCTGACTTGTTTTTTTAAAAATAAAATTTATATATTAGGTTTGGATTGGGTCCATATGTAAACTATAAGCAACTTAGAATATACAGTGCTGAGTATATATATTTTATATGCCCATTATAAGTCAGTTAAAATATAGCACTAACTTCAAAAAGGGTTTTGTTGAGGAGGCATTATTTACTGACCATTTCATACTATTTAGATCTTTTTTTAAGAAAAAGTCTTTTTTTTTTCAACAAAAATATTCCTTGAGGAGGTTCTTTTTTCTCTAAATAGACCTTTACCCCCAGTTTTTCCCCCAAAAAAATTAGTGTATTTTAAAAGTGTTTTTTTTCCTACTTCTATTAAATATTACTATCTCTATATATCCTTTTGACCCCTTAATATTTCTCTATAAAAACTCATTGTATATATTATATATAGTATCTTATAAAAATATAATAAAAAATTCATTTTATTAAGTTTAGTTGTTTTATTGGTCAAATTATATTAAATTTACTGATCACCATCTACTATACTTCATTTTATTAAATTTAGATAATCTTATTGTTCAATCATACTGATTTTGCTGATCGCCATCTACAGTAATTCATTTTTATAAGATTTGGTTGCTTTTAATAGTCAATCTAAGGTAAATTTATTCATTGCTTTAAATTAATTCACTTTATAAAATTTAGATGAGTTTTTGGTCAAATTATTCAAAAGTGATAGCCATATATAATGATTTATGCTTGTCCCACTATGATCTCATACTGCCTAAATTTTGAACATACCTTAAGACATAGGACCTATATTATAAGTGATTGCGCTAGGATTCAAACAACTGACTGTTTAAAATTTAAGTTTAGAGCCAAAAGCTGAGCTGATTTTGCTAGAGGAGGTGTTTATAAAAAGTTCTTTGAAGCTATTGCTTCACCAATTCCAGGATTTTGTTTATCCATATTTGTATTAGTCCCACGAGTATCCATTGCTTCTGAGCCCATTTTGATATACTTACTAAATTAATGTGCAGATACTTGACCAATACTTACAAAAGTAAAACGGGACCTAAATTGGAGCATCCTCTATTTTTTAAGAAGATAATCATCTGAGATGGTCCAGTATTTTCAGAGGTATGCACAAATAAACATAGAAAAAACATACATACAGGTCAAATTTATAACCTTCTCCTTTTTCAAAGTCAGTTAAAAAGTTACATACCTAGTTGATTATTGGGCTCTTAGCTTAGTTAGCCTGAATGAATGATGAGGAAGCGCTTGAACTTGACTAAGGGCCACAAAAAACCCTTGCAATATGCGTGAACAACAGGACCAAATCCCCAGGATCAGTGTCCAATAAAAATCAGCAGATATGAGCAACCTTCAGGGAGCAAGGAGTGATGCTGAGAACAGTGGTATTGGGGATACTCCCCAACAAACCTCAATCATTAGAGGAATTAGGGCCTTGCAGGGTTAAAATTTTTTTTTGAAAAACCAAAAAATCTGGACGAAGTATTGGTTGGATCTGAAACTGACTCAGATTTAACCAGCAAATATCAGCCACCCAAACCAACAGGGAAACAACAAAAAAGTTTTCTACTGATATGTAGAAAAATTTACTAATGATGCTTGGAGTAATTGCTCAAAGGATAAGTCAGGGACCAGTCCTTACAAAGACCAGTCAGGGGGAGGACAGTCCTTGACCAAAATCGATCTAACAAACCAAGCAACTCATTGGGCATGATCCTCAATGAACCATCAGGTGCAATCCCTTACTTAAAAAGATGACATAGAGGGCTAAATCAGCACAGAATTAATTGCTGAATTTGAATGGGCTAACAGGAACAATCCCTGACAATTTCAAGTCAATGGAGGGGGCTTTAAAAGCATAGACTCAATCACCTAAGCAATACAAATCATTGTGGACCAACCCTGATGGGGACAAAGTATTATTGGGGACCAAATTTAAAGGATCAGACACCCGTGAAAGTTTGATAAGAAATAAAAAGTGCTAATGGAAGGGGCCAAAACCCTGACAGTGGTCAAGTCAGTGACCAGGGCTCTGGTGAAATACACCCCATTCAGATGGACATGCTAGCACGCCATGGTGTGTCTGCTTGGGAAATCAACTAATGGGAGGCCCTTCAGTTCCCATATTTAATGGCGACTCAATGGGTCTTCAAAAACATCAAACTGTTCATTGTGGCTACATGGCAGGGCCACAAGTCTTTCTTCTGGGGAAGCCAAAATAAGGCTTGACACCCAAATCTTGCTTAGCATGGTGGTGCTCTTTAAGGCGTTGCAGATTCATAATTAAGTCACCCTTGAATGGATAAAATCACCTTGGAGAATAAGTTGATCAAAGCCACAATTTAAGAAGACTTGAAACTGGCAGGCGCAAAGGCTTGGATGGAAGCTGGCATTGACATTCTACACGCAATGGAATATAACAAGGCTGGTATATCAGCGTGATCTGCTCAAGCCATCTGGAGCTTAAACTCAACCCAACAAAATTAGCTGAGTATGGAAAACAATTCCCAACCGTTTTGACTACCCTTAAATGGGCCTGACACACCATTCAAGTAGACACTGCGCTGGAATGGTATAATACCAAATTCTCCCCAGAGGAGGTGCTGCCATAAATTATGGCTATGTTCAAGGCCACCAAGGCCCTACACTGGTCATACAATAGAATTCCGCCAGCCACAGCATCAGACCTGATGAAGGCGGGCTGGACAAAGGAAAAGGTGGTGGAGTTGGGACCCTTCTGTGATTGGTCACTGGGAGAGGCCATTAACTGGTCTGTCAATAGATTCACCCCTATGGAAATGAAGTACTGGTTCTGAATGGGACCAGTATTACCTAGTACTTGAATGGGAGGATCTGGGAGTGAGGAAACTGATTCACAAAACCCTTTGAGGCCAACCTTTCCCTATTGAAAAGTGGATAATGCATAACGTCGCAACATTTTATGAAGCTGCAAACTGGGATGCATCAGTGTTCACCCAAGTGTCAGCCCATCCATGGATGGAACACAAGATTTCATCACAGGAGGCAATGGCAATGAAAGGGGTCATGACTCTGGACCTGGGCCAAGAATGGCTCAAAGCGGTGATCCACTTCAAAACCACCAGGGATTGGAAACAATCCTTCCTGGAATTGACATTAGCTGTCCCATATGCTGCTGAAGGTTTCACCCCATCCAAAGCTTTCCAATGGAGCGAGGCGGGAGTTACAGCCACCATGGCACAGATTTTTACATATGGGGGTTGGAACAGTGTCATAGTAAGGGACTGGTTCCAGCATAGTCTAATTTTGCTGGAAGTCCACCAGTAATACCTACACCCAACGTGTGGCCTGGATACCGCCATCAAGTGGTACCAATTGGGTTTTTTTCTGACAGATGCCCTCAAGTGGAGAAACCTCAAAATCAGAGTGCAAAAGGCTAGGAGCATCAACCACCGAGGTATCAGCATTCACCAAATCAATGCATTCCTCAATCAGGGATTTAGCCTCGAAGAATAAGTAAGCTGGATACTGAAGGGGAAGACCCCCACAAAAGTTCCCAAACCTAGCACAAAAACCAAGTCATACAGTGTAGTGGCAGCGCATACTGATGACAACACATGGAACAGGGCGGGAAGCCATATTGATTATATCTGCCAAATAATCATTGAGGGCTTTATGGACAGCCAAGCGCCAAAATCCTACCTAAAGGATGCTATATGAATCCACCTGCAGCTAGTGGAGGAGGAGTGGTCTGACCTGATAATGTTGATTTATCAGGAGCTCGACAAAGTTCTAGCAGGAGGGGACTTTAACCATCACTGGGTACCCAAATGAGGGTATATCAATATGGAAATACCAGGAAAATTAGACCGCAAAAAACTTCTCAAGATCAGGATCAAATACAAGGGAATTTATCTAAAAACGAGAATGACCAGATATGCCAACCAAACAGCAAGGTGGGTGACATCCCAAAACTTCCTGACCAATTGAGAAAGGGAGTGGGCACATGAAGCGATCTGGACTGGATTGTCATACTATGGGAAGTACAAGAATTTCAGCAAGCTGGTGGCAATTACATTGCAAAGTGCCTCCGCCCACAGATGGTAGAAGCGCTCTACAAACCAACTACTTGGATGAAGCTGAACAAAATAGCCTTGCCCCAATTTAACTGCCTTTCCAGCCTAAACAGGGTAGTGTATGTCAAGTAAAAAGATGCCAGGAAAGTGTTCCAGTTCTGTTAACAGACCGGCCACACAATGGTTCAATGCCATCACTGCAATGTAAAAACCACTCAGGAGTATGAATATGACCCCATCAGTGGGGTCACTAAGGTCGGAACCAAGACTTTCATTTGACCAAAAGCCTGGGAATGGATCCTGCATAACCTAACATAAGTTGCGGACATGGAACGCCAACAACAGGAGTTGGATTTGGCTCATAGTGAAGCATGGGAGCGAAAAGTGGCTAAATGACCTATGGCCGATGACAAGCCATTAATAAATCCAAACCCCAAATTCTACATAAAAAATGAAGGAACATGTCCTAAACCAATGGAAACACGCCCATACCAAGCGGAATGGATGATCTGTGAGTAGGAACGATGGCAAAAGGCGAGCCAAAGAAATCCCCAAGAAGGGATGGGAACAAGATGCCAATAAATCAAAACCAAAACCTGACACGTTGAAAGCAAATGCAAAATCAACTCAAAAATCGTTGACAAAGGAACTGAGGAGACTGGCAAAAAATCAGTTGAAGCAATTAAATTGGAAAAATCAGCTGGATGGACACTGACTAAAAATTTAGAGCAACTAAAATTGAACGAAGGCTGAGGATCTGATTGATGGATGAGGGGAATCCACTTCTCCACCAGTAGGGAACACGGAGCACCAGGAGCCAATTATAAAACCATTCGCATTATCCATCAATATGGAGATGGGGATGGCAACCAAATTCCCGGTGCACAGGATTACTGGCAATATAATCCCAGTTTTATCCAACTGGCCCTGAAAGCCAAACAATAACCCCCGTCCACCTTTGGCAACATCTTCCACTAACAAACAAACCTTAGTACATGACTCAATCCATAATCCAGAAAATTCTAATCCTTATTCCTGTGGGTCAGGCAGCCAAAAATGAGGATTGCGACCACAAATGCTCAGGGGATGGCGAGCATACAAACGAGGAGGAGGAAGATGCACTATTTATAAATAATAATGTTGACTTAATTTTTATAACAGAAATGTAAACTAGTAACCAAAAGTAAAATGATGCTGAGCTTAAACCGTGATGCAATATACCACCCATGGTCTCACCAAATAGGCTACCAATCCCTCTGGATGGATTATGTAGCAATTGTCACAATGGACAATAAAATAGACCTGGAATTCGTGGAGGAAACTCACGCCGGAAGGATCTTGATAGTGACCACTACAAACAGGGAAACCAGCAAGAGCATTTAAGAAGTAGTGGTCTATGCTCCGCTGAAGCTCCATAAAAACTATATTTTTGGGAATTTTTTATTGGAAGTGCCATCTGAAGCAATGACAGTAATAGCAGGAGACCTGAATTGTTGGATGAATGCCAGCCAGGTTACGTTTCTGAATAGAGAAAGTCCCAACAGAAAGGCCGATGAGATGCTGGAATACCTAGTCAAATTGGGGATATGCCTAACAATTGACAAAAAGGACGATGACCCAACAAAACTTAACATGATGGTAATATGACTCCGCCAGATTCCTACAGTCAGGCTCACGCCTAGATTACATCCTAGTGTCGTCAGATCTTAAGCTGCTGACTTCCAACTGTGAGGTCAGTATAAACGCCAAAAGTGACCACATGGTCATCCATGTGAATATCGATCTTGACAAACCCCCAAGGAATTGTGAATTGCAGTTGGTGCCAGTCATACTGAGGGACGGGAAATGGCTCCAAAAGATCAACGCTGGACTGGATTGGCTGGTCGCATATCTGGATAGCTTGCTGGAGATAGACCCTCTGGAACGATAAACTCAGATCAAAGTGAAGATGAAGCACAATAGCATGAAGTTTAAAAAATGTGACCACCTGCAAGTGAACTGCCGCCACAAAACAGCTGAAGTCTAAATTAGAACACTGAAACACACCCAGCAGGACAGAAAAGATTGGTGGAGCGAATGCTGAACAACGCACAAAAAGTATCAGGCCCTAATGATGAAGCAAGACTCAGAGTGATGGACCAATGCGACATACCAATATCATAGCTAGGTGGGGATGATGACCAAAGAGGGCCTGGTGCACCTTGAGGAACTCCAAACCAAGGCTAGGATATGGGAAGTGGAGACAGCAGAAGGGGAAGTATCAATGGACCCAGAAACAATCAAGTGTGAGATCTAACAATTCTATGGTGAACTTTTCTGACAATGAGAAATGAGTGAATCAGTGATAAATTCCCTAATTGACCTGGCCAAGCCGCACTGGGGGGCTGTACGCTAAAAGATGTCACCAAATTATCTGCCAAAATTTCTTACAATGAAGTTAAGCGGCACTAAAGAAGTCACCAAGGATGAAAGCAACATGCCCTGAAAATATGTGTACAGAAATACTCAGCACATTCAGCGACTGCAAAGCACCAGAGCTCAAAGCCTTCTTTAACTGCTGTTTGTGAAATGGACAGCAAATTCTGGGGAGCAAGAGACCCAAATTGTACTCTGTACAAAAAAGGACTCTGACACCAAATTCAGAACTGGCGCCTGATTACACTATCAAATGCCAATTGCAAGCTGCTCACGTGCATATTATCAAATCAGCTGATGGCAACAGCACCGCACGTGCTCCATAAGGCCCAGAACAGCTACATCAAGGGCCGGAGTTTTTTGACAGTATCAAATCAGTCCAAAACGTACTACAGGATGTGAAGGGAACTGAGCAAGGGTATATTATGTTCCTCAACATGTAAAAGGCATTTGACTGAGTAGCGTAGTCATTCCTACACAAGGCATTAAAGGCAGTTGGTATCCCTGACACTTTTGAGCATGGATAACAACACTGTACTTAGGCCTGGTAACCAAGGTGATTGTTGTAGATGGCATAACCAATGAAATTCTGGTCAGATAGGGTCTCCAACAAGGCAACCCTATGTCACTAATACTGTTTAATTCGCAGCCAACATTTTGTTAGCAGCAGTGGATCCGAAACTCCAGGGCCTAGTCCACCCAAACCAAATGCCACTATAAATGCTGGCATTCCCCGATGAAACAGTAGTAGGCATAAGCTCCCCAGACTGACCTCCAGGGCGCTGAGGAACTACTAGACCTATACCAGTTAGCTTCAAATGCAAAAGTCAGCTTGGCAAAAATTTCAGTAATGAGGATCAGCATTTAAAACTTCAGTCCGCTGACAGGCACAACCCCAAATGAACTCCAGATGATCTGATACCTCAGTATACTATTCAATAATAAGGGACCCATGGTACTAGAAACTGAACAAGTAGTATTGTCAAGCTTACAATCTGAATGGCATGCTGGAAGATGCCAGACTATGCCTCAAAAAGAAAGTTCAGGCAACCAACGTCTTCATTTACTCAAAGTTGTGGTACATTGCTCATGTGCTGCCAATCATTCCAAACCTAGAGAAAAAAATCAGGACAATGCTCCAAACCTTCCTGTGGTTCAAGGTGAAGGCGGCGCCTATAGTGCTGGAAACCCTGTCAAAACTGAAGAACAAAGGAGGCATGGGCCTCCTGGGCTTCAAATTCCATGCTTGGCGGATCTGGGCGAAGAAATGCCTTAAACTGATGCAAACGCACATGTGTTACCTGACCCTAGCATGAGGCGTAATTGTGCAAGAGCCCAAGCTCTCTAAGAGCTAGTCTCTCCTCGCTCAATACCCAAATGGATGGCACACCACCCACAACGACCTTCCCAAAAGGGTACCCCACACTACTGGCGACTATGCAATTGGGCTATGCACCAGGATGGATGGTCATTCAAGTGGTCGGACTTGGATGCCAAACAAATCAAAAGGGACATTGAGGCCCATAATTCCGCAATGATTTCCGCAATGAGTTGAGAGGAGCGGAACCAAATTGCTGACAAATATGCCACCAAGTCAATCAAAATAAGGTACAGATTGACACTAATCAAGTATGGGGATCTGCTCTTGAAACCAGGGCGCAACCCACCCACTCAGCCATAAATCCTAAATGACAGGGCTACCAAAAGGCCATGACACCAACTACCCAATGAAAAAGTTGATTTTGGGCCTGAACTCCCATTTGGTAACGGCCAAACAGCGGTCAGTGACCTGGCAGATCCTAAACTGCGCATTCGAATTGGGCAGCACAGCGGGCTGGATTACCCACACAAGGAGTGCCCCATATGCACTGAACCAGAAGCAGATATCGCTCACTTATATCAAATAACTCACTATGTTCAAAGAATAAAGGTCCATGTTGTGACACATCCTATCAGGCAAACAATCGCTGATGGGAATACATCCATTGCAGGTTCTTTTTCATAAAGCTTTGAGAATGGCTCTGATCCAACAAGAAGCCATCATCTACCATTATTGTGTATGGATGATTCATTGTGCTCTCGTTGCCTAGAGTTTGACAATGAGTGCCCCCACCACAAGAGTTTGGTGTTGAAGACCATTCAGATTATCTCCAAACAGCTCCAATGGTTCTCCAAATTCTTGTGCTTAGTCCCCAGGTGTTACAAAGCTGCACGTTTGGCTTTACTTGCTGGATTTCTCGTCATATGTGATGAGGCAACTAATTGACTAAGAATCAAATGGCCTGTAAGCCCACTAATGCTAGAAACATGGCTAGCAATGGTGTTCGCCAATCAGCAATGGTCAGAGGTGCTAGAACTCTAGTGGCCCAAAAACCCAGTCCTTTAACAATGGCTGAATCACCTGTATTCTGCCCCCTCTTACTTTTCCTTTAATTTATTTTAATAAAGTATGGAGTTTTAAAAAAATAGCTTAGTTAGCCTGAGCACCCTCTAATGGGGGAAACGGCTGTGGTACAATTCCATGAGGAGCCCCTTTTTTAACCAACTTTGAAAATGGAGAAGGTTCTCAATTTGACCTGTATATATATTTTTTGTTTGTTTCCTGTTTGTTTGCGAATAACCCTGAAAATAAAGTACCAATTTGGATGATAATCTTATTTCAAAAAAAGAGCATGCTCCAACTTAGGCCCTATTTAATTTTGTAATTATTGGCCCAGTATCTGACCATTAATTTAGTAAGTATATTAAATTGAACCATAAGTGATGGATAATTTTGAGGCTAACACAATGACTATAAACTCCATTCCAGCATTGGTGAAGCAATATCTTCACAAACTTTTCCCATGATATCTGTCCTATGTCTAGGGTATCAAAATCCAGTCAAGTATGAGATCATAGCACGATGATCTTTAATCATTATAGTTGCCTATTGTTTATGCATAATTTTTCCAATAAAAGCAACCAAATTTTATAAAGTAAATTATTGTAGATGGCCATGGCGATTATGGTCGGGCAGAATTTTCCTTCCCAACTTTGATGAAACCCCTACCCCTCGCCATTTTGCTCCTCTACTCAATACAACCCCTTCCAAAGTGACCACCAGCTCGCCTTAGCTGCGGTGGCCTCTCCTCATTGCCCAAAACTACGCACCGCGGTGGCCCAGTCAGTGGCTCAGCTCCAGCATGGCCTGCCCACCATCTTCTTCCCCCTGACTTCCCTGAATCTCCCTGCAGTGACATCTCAAAATTATTTGATGATGCTGAAATTGCTGTTATGAATGTCACAACACTTGCTTCATTCAACCCCTCAGCCAAAATCACCCGCCACAGTATCTCCCTTTTCACCCAACTTCCTGAAGCCCGCAAAGAAGCTGAAGTTCTCCTCGCAGCTTTTGTTGAGACACTTTCCCATCATTATCTTGATGTAGAAGTGAAAAACTCCTACTACGCTGACCTCAGCCCCCACTATGCAGATGCCCCAACGCCCTGGTACTCTGCTCTGATCCGGTACTGCAACCAACACCCCTTGATTGAGGCGGGTCTTTCTGAAAACCAACCCCCCGACCCCTCCTCACCCTCTGCCATGGTGGGTTAAGCAGTTTCTGCTTCCCACCTGGTTAGTAGTTTGTTTTGCCATTTTGAGTGTTGTGATCAGTACTGTCCATCCCCTGGTCAGCGTACCTCGAATAAATCGAAATTATTGTAGATGGTGCCCTGTAAATTTAGCATAGATCAATTATAAGAAAAAACTAAATATAAAAAAATAAATTCTTGAGAGGGTGATTTGTAGATTTTACCATAGAATACCACTAAAAATAACTAATTTAATAAAATAAACTATTAGTATATTTGTTTATGAGATACTATATATAATATATAAAATTATTGAGGCAGGTTACCCTTGGGACAATTATATCACACCAAGATTTTTTTATAGTCAATACAGGTTTCAAACATGTGTTGAACAAAACTTGCACTAGAGTGGAAGCAGAAATTACCCTGCCAGGCTAATTACCATTATATAGAATATATATACAATAAGTTTTATTTGTATATATAAATAGTAAGGTTTCAAAAGGTATATATAAATAGTGAGTTTTTTAAATTAAAATTAAAAGTATAAGAATAACTTTTAAAAATGCAAAAAATCTCATTGGGGAAAAAGAAGTGGCTTTGGATTCTTTTTAAAAAATTGAACTGCCTTCAACAAAAATTCTGGAAAAAAGAACCTCCTTTTAAAAAAAGGCTCAAAAAGTTTGAGGTAAACAAGAAATTATGAATAACCATAAAACCCTTTTGGAAGTTAGAACTATATTTTAAACTGATCTATAATATATATTTATATATATACTCAGCACTGTATATTATAGGTTGCTTATAGTTTAAACTTGGAACTGATTCAATATAAGCTTTAATTTGTACTTGTGAGCAAAATTCTATAAGGCAGGTTAAGATGGCACTGACTTCAATAAAGATTTTATTGATTATTCATTTTTTCTCAATATCATACATTTGACAGTTTTTTAAAGGAGGTTATTTTTTCCAAAAAATATTATTTAGACCTCCCTCAAAATGAGATCTAGTTTGAAAATTTTTAAATTTATTGTGGGGAAGGCCAACCATGGGACAGACACTTCCGAATATGACTCAGACGAGACAAAACTCAGTACCAGGTGAGGCACCCCAGAGAAGCGATGCTATCTCTTGTTGCCAGCGGGAACGCCACTTATGGGAAGGGGAGGGAACGTGTGTAGGGGGCGTAGCCACTATTGAGCACGTGTGGAGGAAGGGGTCTGATTTGATGAACCAGACTGGGAACCAGGAGGAGACCAGCTGCCGGCGACGTGGTGGGAGATATCCAAACATCCACGCTTGAAAGTGATCCACCAAATGAGACCAGAATCTGTGGACAGCTTCAGGGAGGGTGGGGATGGATCCGGCGATGGCATCCAAGATAATCGTGTGGATAGTCCACATGGCGATTGCAACCACCAGAGCATGAAGGGAGGGTGGGAGGGGGAGGACATTGGTGAAGCAAACATATCTCTTGACAGACTGAAGGGATGTGTTTGATCCTGGCCTAGCAGACGTTGGACTTCGCGCCATATTACTTTAGAGGTGGGGCACTTCTCCAGGCGGTGAAACAGCGTTCCATACTGGCCACACACGACACAGGATGAGTGTAAAGCATTAGAGCGCTCAGCTGTACGATACACCTGCCTCAGGCAGCGCCACACATGGGAACGGACTTGAGGCTGCAACAGAGGATGGTGTGCGTATTTCCAGATAGTCTTTTGGGTCTCAGTGGAATAAGGATGTCCATCATGTCCAGGTAGTCCACCCTGGATAGGACTTGGGGTCGAATGGGGATCACACCCTCATGGATGGGTAGCCCCTGTACCTCTTGTGTAAACTGAGGAGAGGGGCGGCCTCTTTGGGTTGTATGTCCACTAATACAAATTCTCCACTCTGCGCTTCGCATGGAGAGTAGGATTCGTTTGTAGTGGGTTTTTGTCCCGTGAGGACCTGTGGCTGATGTGTGTGATGCAAGGTAATTCATCAGGGAGTGGGGGTTTGATGGGTTGTTGAGGCCCAAGGCTCGGGAGAAGTTGGAGTGGGCCGCGCGGGACCAGTGTTGGGATGTAAGTGTAGGAGCAGTGACGGCCGCAATCCAGGTGCCTAGGATCTTGGCGGCATGGGCTTTGAAGTCAAGTAGGCCCATGCCACCATGATGATGAGGGCCAAACATGACCTCTAGCCATACTGGTGGAGGGCGGCCTGACCACAGCCAACCTTGTAGCAAAGCATACAGGGATTTGAAGAAGCTTGGGGAGAAGGGGATGGCGTGGGCTCCAAACCAGACTTTGGATAGGAGCATAGAGTTGGCAAGAACAACCCTGCCAGTGAGGGTAGTAGGGTGGGTTCTGAGAGAGGCGATTCGCTTCGTCACGTTGTCCAGTATATGGCCCTCCATTACTGCTGACGCGTAATCTCCTGCCTCCAACCACACGCCCAGATGGCGTACCGGTCCTATGGTAGGTCGCGGCACAAAGGGGAGCACCAGTGGAGCGGTGTGTTTTGAGTTAGTAAGGCGTGGACTTGGGCGAGCAGCTGGGCTGGGTTGGGAACTACTTGCTGGGGCCCAGCAGTTCTGAAACTGACCAAGGAGGATGATTTCAGTTTTGGAGGCGTTCAGTGCCGCGTTGCTTACCTTGGAATATTCCTGGATGAGGGCTTCGAGCGCGCGTGCATCTTTGTTATTAGACACCCCCACCACGCAATCATCTGCAAATGCCATCATCTTGACTGGGGTTTGGCCTGGCACATGGACCCCAGTGAGTTGGGCATTCACATTTCGCAGTAGTGGGTCAAGGCTGAAGTTGTATAAGAGTGGGCTGAGGGGGTCCCCTTGTTGCAGGCCCCTTTGAGGATGGACTACATTCGTTAGGAAACCTGGGCCGCGCACAGCCATTGTTGCAGATTCCGTGAGCAGCATCACCCAGTTAATGAAGCGGGGAGGTAGGCGGAATTGTTGGAGGCAGGCCCTAAGGTATTCCCAGTTTACTCTATCATAGGCCTTTTGTTGGTCCAAGAATACAAGTGCCCCAGAGGCTGTGGACTGACACACATTAGCCACAGAGTGCACGTTATCCCAAATCGACCTTCTGGGGATGAAACTGAATTGTTCTGGAGAGATGGTGGCAGATGCTACAGTCCCTAAATGGTTAGCCATGATTTTTGTTAAAATTTTGGTGTCTGTGTTCGTTAGAGAAATGGGGCGCCAGTTGGCTAAGTCTAGCCTATCCCCTTTCGTGAAGAGTGTGACTGTAAAAGCCTCATGTCCTCCTGGTAGGAGGCGCGTTTCCAACAGGCTTTGGTTGAGTGAGGCTAGCAGCAATGGGGATATGTATTTAAAATATTTTTTGTAGAACTCATATGGAATGCCATCTGGGCCTGGGCATTTTTGGTTTGGCGCACCGCGAATGGTAGTCCATAATTCGTTTGGAGTAATTAAATTCATTATTTACGGGTATCGGAAAACAGTGCAGATATGAGCTCTGTCAAGAAATTCCGCCATTTTGGCTGGCTGAATTGGTTCAGCTTGGTATAACTCAGAGTAATATCTTTGCATTTCGATTGCCACTTTGGCCAGTGTGTCCACGATAGAATTATCTGATCTTCACACCTGTGTGCAGGCCACACTCTGGCGTGGTGCATTAAAATTTTTGAAGAAGTATGCGGTGCACTTGTCGCCTTTAGTGATGCGTGTGGCCCTGTATTGGACACAAACCCGATGTTTGTGTTGCCTTTCAAGTGCGTTGAGGTGTGCTGCTGCCTCCGCCCACTTCTGGCCCCATGCAGGGCTATATCCTGAGGCTGGAATGTTGGACTCCAAGTGGGCCAATTCCGCCAGTGCACGCAATATAACCGCCAATGTGGCTCATGAGCATCTGGATGAGAGATGGCGATAGTGACGGATGGTGTCTTTTTTGAAAGTTGCCCATGTGTAAATGGGGTCCGCGCAAAACGGTGCAACAAATGATTTTGCCAAAGTTGCCTCTTCCACCCATGTGGAAAATCCTGGCGACGCAAGCTCTGGGGGGCGGATTTTGCACCAATGTGGGGCCTTTGCAACTGTGATGGGTAAGTGGTATGTTATCGAGACCAGTCGGTGGTTGGAGAATTC
Organism: Massospora cicadina; assembly: GCA_022478985.1. Classification (NCBI taxonomy): domain Eukaryota; kingdom Fungi; phylum Entomophthoromycota; class Entomophthoromycetes; order Entomophthorales; family Entomophthoraceae; genus Massospora; species Massospora cicadina. Next base: position 27,268 of record JAKSZP010006616.1, on the reverse strand, counting down.
CATTATCATTGTTTTGAAGTGGGAGATGTGGGGTTGGAATTTCGTCGGCGCTAGAATAAGGTCAATGCGGGTCATGGACCTTAATCGGCTGTTGTGGATGTGGGGACGCATCATGTTTTCGAGCAGTGGGGCATGTTGCAGCAGCGCATCCATTAACCCAAGGGTGGCTTTTAGAACGCGTAGTTCTACGTGACCTTGTGGGGCGTGGGGTGAGGGCAGCCACCGGTTGTTGGTGAGGTTAGCCAACAGTTTATGTCACCAATTAGGAAAGAATTGGGGGGTAGCGGGAGGGATTTGACTGACAAGAAAAATTTCTGACGCTCTTGTGCACCGTTTGGGGCATAAATGTTGATGATTGTGTGTGCAACATCAGCCCAAGAGAAGGTGACAACGAGCACTCGTTCATTTAGGAATGTTTCTGAAGATGTAAATTTGAAAAAATTGTTTTTCCAAATTAGCACCCCATAGTGCTTCGACCAAAAGGATAGGGATGGTTGGAGCATTGTTTTCTAAGCATCCTCGAACCTCGTGGACAGTGGGTTTCCTGGATGGCCAGGATATCCACGGGTAAATTATTTTGTAAAAACTCAGTTTCCTAGCCCAGGATGGGGAGGCCTTGAGTCCGGCAATATTCAGTGTCCCTAGAGTGAAGGTTTCCCCATCACACCTTAGGTGCGAGGGGGTGGGCCTCCTGGCCCACCAGCCTCTTCCAGGTCCCCACGGGCTTTCATAGCAGCGCGGGTATTAGCAGCAACGCTATCAGGGTTTTTATTAATTTTTGCGGAAAGAGTCACGTTGGCTTTGGCCTTCACTTTTTGTTTTCCCAACGTCGGACAAATTTTTTGCAGTGCGGATAAGTTTGGTGCACTGTCGAGTAGGGCAAAAAATTTTTTTTGGTTGGGATAGGTACCAAGTCAGTTTCAACCGGGGCTTGGGTGCAGCGATTGGGTGAGATTGAATCTCCCATCAGATCCTCAGATTGAGTGGCCCATTCAGTATAGGCCTCCCAATCTGATTGGGTGATGGATTCCTGAGTTGCTTCTGCCGTGAAGGTCTCCATGTCCTCCTGGCGTTGTGAGTGTGGGATGGTGGTGGTGACCTTGGCCGCTTCCTTGGCCGCAGTCCTATGGGCCTGCTTGGCCTTCTTCCGCTCCTGCAGGGAGATGGGCTTTACCAATAGGTGGCAGCCTTGTGCTCCCCACGGGAAGGCCTCTTTGGTGCTTGCAGTTGGTTCATAGTGCGCCTCTCCACTGGCCATGGCCGCCGAGGGGTGCTCTTGGAATGTAACGCCCTCTTTAATGGGGCACGCATGTGCCTTATGGCCGAACGCATCACAGTGGGTGCAAATGGGGGGCGCGCTGTCCACGGTTACCCAGAATAGGTGGGTGGTGTGCCCTGTGATGTCAATAAAGGTGGAGTGCGGGATCTGGGTTAGGTTCTTTGCAATCTCCTCAGATGGGGTCAGAACTGCAATGGCTTTGCTGGTGCACAGGTGTGGCATCAGCGTGAAACGTTGCATTTTGAAAGATTGTATTTCGCCATATATGGCAAGACCATCTTTCAGGTGTTGCTCCAAAATGTCACATTTTACCATAGTAGGCAAAAAGTCAAACGTGAGGAAAATTTGGTTCGATTTTGTATATCTGGTGCATTTGGTTTCAATGATCCATTGCCCTTTGGGGAGGTCAACCACTACGCGCACCACCGCAGCCTCATCTGCTGCCTCTTTGCTTTCAAAACCTAGGTCCAGCTAACCATGTGACATGGAGTGAGGTGTGATGTACACCACGGTTGGGAAAATTTTGTGTACATCTTCACAAAATTTTTCCCATAGGGCCATTTTTTGGATGTCCAGATACACACAGACTCCAAATTCCACCAACAAAAGTGGCTGGGAGTGTGGCGTATTGATGTACTGGTTGCATCATGCTTGCCACGCGAGTATTTCCAGGGAAATTGTGACCGCCAGTTTTTTTAAATTTTTTTCTATTCCGCCGGATTCTCCGGGGCGTTTTTGAATGTTAGAGGCCGCGGGCCTTCCGCCTGCTCCTCTTGCTTTGCTTGCCCAACTGCACCCAGACATGGGCGCAGACTAATCCCCTCTATGAGATTATCAAACTGGATTTAGTCTTGAATTGAATGGGTTGCAAAAGTGTTTGCAACGAGAAAGAAAAGTCTTCTAGTTTAAAAATTAATCATATTATAAAATTATGAAGATATGCAAAGTTGGATAGCTTTTTAATAATATTGTGCTAATTTTGAGGCAGTAACGATTAACTATACTAAAAATTATGTTTCCCTCTATAGTAATTTAATAAATTAATAAACCTTTTGAGCATTTTTAAACCAACTTATAAAATTTAGTACTTTTTTATTTTAAATAATCTATGAAAAAACGTCAAATTAACTCTAAATAATCTAATCAGATATCAGTAGATTCCAATAAACATTTACTTTAGTACTATATACACTAAGCTATTATATGGATAAGAGTTACAAGAATAAAATAACCAATTATAAATTTTAAGCAGTTTTCCAATATTAGAGTGGATAAAAGTTGCATCTTTGGCAGATATAAATTCCCAAGAAAATAGATTCTATCTATTTTATTTTAGGTATACCAAGCTTTATTTCCTTTTTAATGCATAATCATGCATTTTTTCAAGATTTGTGATTTTGGCCATTGGAGTCTTAGTATCTTGTAGCCTCTCACACCTTGCTAATATCAAATGTCCCTCTATTTGGATAACTACCTAACAACAGAACCTCTAGTGTTTATTTGAAATTAATAAGGCTAGATTTTTTGGTCATTTAGAGGTTTGATCATTATATTTCTTAATAAGCTCTAATCTTTTAACTGAATTGTTACTAGTCAAACTATAATCAGATAATAAATGACAAAGCTTCCCCATTACTATATCATACTTAAGCTAAAATCCTTCTAAAAATGCTTCAAATTATTATGTGCATGCCTTTTTGAGTTTAACTGATATATTAAGAAAATTTAAGAAAGACATTTTATTTTTGGCCAATGTCCAATTAATAAGTTAGGTTATGTGATGAATTAGCTTCATCTTTACCAATTAGCAAAATGTTTTACCACACTCAAAGTTCTTTATAAATTTATAGCTGATCCTCTGTAGGATGATAAGAGTTGAGCACAGATATTATGAGTATATTTTAAAGATTATTAAAATCAATTAGTAACTAGCTTATTCTAATACTGCAACAATGCAATTTAGCAAACTCACTGTCTGCTTGGTGTAACTTTCTAAGAAAATTCTCACATATTAAAAAAAATCAAATTTGCCAATAGCAGTTTTGCTCCAATGTCCTCAGGTTCTCCGATGGCTGCTCCAGCGTGGGGCTGTGGCAGAAACTCCCCCTGCCATTTTCCGTCCAGCTGGAAAACGTGCTAGGACTGGTTCACCCAGTCATTATAAACCCATGGGTCAATTTGTACCACCCAACGACCTGAACGCCCACCATGCTCATAACCAAGCGGTACCTCACTGCCCCCTAGTGCTCCCCATAGCAACATGCGCTAAGGCCTAAGGGTTGAATATGAGAAACTATTCCCATACCACGACCAAATCATTATTGAAATGGCACAGGCAGTGATGACACCTGTCAGTTTTATTGATTTCCGCCCCTGCAAGGGGTATTTTGACCTTGGCTTCACCTGCAAAGCTGGCGCTGCCACTGCAGCAACTGTGCCCCTGGTATTCCAGAACACCCTTCTCCCCACAACTTGGACTTGGCTCCCAGCAGACACCACTTTGGTGGTTCAGTTTGCTGGCTTGCCCACCCACCTCCCCCTGAAGTTCTCAACCGGAGCTGATGGACAGTTTGGCAGCCTATGGCTCCAACCCCATCTTACAAATTGTGGTCCCAAATGGGGCCACACGACTCTCTGGGCCTCAGGCAGATTCCACAATCAGCCCCGAATTTTTAAAATCGCAGTGTTTATTCCACCAGGCACCACTATTACCTCAGCGACTGACCATTTGTTTTGGGCCCTCGTTGAGGGTGGGCGGACAATCTATCCATCATGATTCAAGTTAGACCAATTGAAATTCAAGTGCCCCTCCTCAACCACTTCAAGCGGATTAGATGACTCATCTGCTGACCTCCAATCTGCTGCCCACCCTGTACAATTTCCGGTATGGGGCACAATCCTGCCTTCTCCACCCCCAAAGCCTGTTGCTTCAGCTGCACCTGCAGCCACCAATCAGCCTCCTCCTCACCCTAATGACATAAGTAATTACACCAATCAAGCATTGGATAGGTCCCAGTTTGTTCCCATGTTTCCTCAAATGATTTAACCAAACCTCAACTGTACGCTGATTCACCAATCAAATTCAACCAAAACCCATGGGAATTATTGGCTAAAATTGATAAATCAGGTAAATTCATTAAAGAACCATCTCTGCAAATTGAGCGGTTCATTAGTGCAGAATGGGACGCCAGATATTCTCCTCAACTTTATATTCCACAGCCAAAAACTTAATCATTTTGCAGTGAACACCAGCTTGCAATCAAAGCAGCTGAAACACCAGATTGTCATTCCCTGCGTAAAGCTGTCACTAAATCAGTAGCGATGCTCAAAGGAGGAATTCCACCTCCAGTCATCCCCACAACCCTAACTATGAAGAGTAAAATCATGGTGAATCAGCTATACAAAAATGCAAATGATGCTATCCAGAACGTGGCAACTATAGCACGGAATCTAAAAGCAAAAATAACCTGAATCAACCTTGCCACGTTCATTAAACCCCAGACGCCTGCATCTAAGCTGATAAAGCAATAACCAAATATCTCAGTGCCATTTACCTAGCTGGCAATTTCCATGAAATTCCAATTATTTGAGATATTATACCACATACCTCCGATGCCCCAACGCCATTACTGATGGCTGTGACATGCACTCTACTATGGGAGGAAGAAGCTTCTGCCAAAGAGGCTGCTGAAGATGAGCCCCCTGACCCCCCGACCCCCTCCCCTTCCACCATGGAGGGATAAGCAGTTTCCGCTGCCCACCTGGTTGGCTGTTTTTGTTTTGTTTCTTTTTTTTTTAGTACTAGATGGTCCCAACCCAAGGGGGAATCATCGATGTTTATTGAATTACGCCTGGGCTCCTAAGAGCCTGAGGCGAGGAAGGGGAGGAAGGAGGCATCGAGAAAGGGAGGGGGTTTGCGCGCCAGAGCCGTGCTGCAGTGACAACTGAGCGGGGGAGAATTGGCGACATACTGCAGACCTTCAGGGCCATCTCAAAGTGTACCTGAAAGTGGGTGATCATGTGTGGAAGGGTCCACACCTGCTGGTCAAAGGCAGCACGAAGGAAGGAGTTATGATGGTCCAGATGGCTGTGGCATAGGCGAGGACACGGAGGGGTCAGTGGCAACCAGGCAATGTCTGCTCAAACATGAGGTCTTGCACAGGGTGTCCAGACCAGGGCTGAGCATGGAGGAGCGCGCGGGCCTTTGGCCAAAATGCGTTGACACCTGGACAGGTGAAAAATGATGGAGGTGTGAGTCAATAGGCTCCACACAGCGGGGGCAGCTTCGGTGCTGGAAGGTAGGGCCAGTCTGGTCCCCTGTCCTGTATGAACAGTGGAGCACCCTCCATAAGGTGTTGGACACCTTTGCTGACAGGATGGGGTGATAGACGTCCTTCCACAATTCCTTAAGGTCAAATCTCACGGAGGGAGGGAGGAGCTCAAGGAGTCTTGGGCGGATGGGAGGACGATCTTGGGGGTTGAGGCGAGTTGTGACAACTTGTCCATTGTGCACAATTGCATGGCGACGGGGGCTGAGGCCAGGGCCTTCCCTTCTGTATGGGAAGGCATGGTGGATCCGCGCGCCTACTCGTTTCAGGGCAAGGAGAGCCTGGTTCCAGTAGGGGGATGAGGATGGTTTTAGGCGATGGCCTGGGTGGTTTGTGAGCCACTCCCTAATGAGGTCAGAGATGCTCTAGGAAGACCCAGAGCTGCTGACACTGACTGGCGGAGGGCGGGCGCCCATTGGGGCATGGGGGTCGCGTCCCAGCAGACAATTGGCCATAGGAACTTCAGGAAGATTGTGGTGGCGTGGGATCGCATGTCCAGAAGCCCTAGGCCCCCTTCATTGCAGGGTCGGGCAATGGTTGAGAGGGCCATTGGTGGATGGTTTGAGCCCCAGATCCAACAGCGGAGGAGTACATTGAGCCGCGTATAAAAGGCATCTGTGAATGGGCAGACGTGCGCTAGGAACCAGACTTTGGAGAGGAGGAACACATTGGCCAAAAGAGATCGACCCTGGGGGGTGATGTGCCGCCGGTTCCAGCTGGCAATCCTGGATTTAACTGCTGCAAGGAGCAAGTCCTCATTGTCTTTTAGCGCAACTCCTTGTTGGTTGGTGAGAACGCCCAGGTGACGGAAGGTACCGCGCTCAGGTTCAATATCAAATGGTGGGGGGAAGGTGGGGGAGCCGACCTGTACAAATGTTGTCTTGGAGGTGTTGAACATGGCGTTGGATGCCTTGGTGTACCTCTCAATGGTCACAGCAGCGAGGGCAACATCCCCAGGGCAGCCAAATGCAATGGCAGTGTCATCTGCAAATGCCATGGTGCGGGTGGGGGCTTTACCTGGGACCAGAATCCCTGTTAGCTTGTCCTGTAAGGAGGCCAAGAGTGGGTCAAGTGTGATGTTAAAAAGGATAGGGCTCAGGGGGTCCCCTTGCCGAAGACCTTGTCCAACTGGTACTGCCACTGTAAAACCCATTGGCGTCAGGACTCTGGTGTGGAGCTGGTCATAGAGCGCTGATATCCAGCGCCTAGCTGCGGGTGGGAGATGGAAGAGGGCCAGGGAAGTATCAATATACTTCCAGGCTACCCGATCATATGCTTTCTCCATATCCAGGAGAGCCACAAAGCCATTCACCTTACGAGAGTTAGCAGTCAAAGTCACGTGAAGGTCATTATAGTTGTCCCATAACGACCTCCCCGGAATAAAACCGTGCTGGGATGGGGAGAGGCGATGTGACACCCAGTTTGGTGATGTAGTTGGCCAGAAGCTTTGTGTTAAGCTTGTGGTCTGTGTTGATCAACGCTATGGGGCGCCAGTCCGCCAGGTTCTCACGGTCTGACTTCTTGTGAATGTGGGTCGTGATTGAGCCTCTGGAGTCGGGGAGGACCTCGCCATTCACCAAGAGTGCAGCGAAGTGGTCGCGGAGGGTAATGGCTATCACTGCAGGTTCCAGAAGGTACACCTCAAAGGGTATTCCGTCTGGGCCTGGGGGCTTTAAGCCGTGGGGATTTCAGAAGGGTTTCCATCACCTCCTGGATGGAAATAGGCGCCAGTAGAGCCTCATCAGCCCTGGGTCAATGGGCGGCTCTGGAGCCCGCCACAGGAAGTCTTGGATGTCCGATGGGTCCACCTGGGTGGCATGGAAGAGGCTGGAGTAGAAGCGGTGTAGTTCCTGCGTGATTTCCTCCTTATCTGAAGTGGTTGTAGTGCCAATCTTCATTTCAGTAATATCCTGCGCTGTTGACCGGGCTTTCTGTTTCTGAAAGAAGAAGCGGGTGGGGCGTTCCCATTGAGCATAGTAACGAGATGTTGTAAAGTTTGCTGCCCGTTCTTCCTGCAGTGTGAGCTCCAAGCGGAGTGCTTCCTGCGCCTCTTCCCAGTCTTCCAACCATCTGGGAGAGGGCGAAGGCTGGCAGTTTCGCTCTAGATGTCTGATTCTGGCTTCCGCCCTTTTGACTCTGGCGCGAGCTGCAGTCATCTGGGCTTTGGCACAGTTGTAAGCAACGCGGTTGATGCCCTCCTTGGTCACCGCCCATCTAGTCTTGTGGTCAAGCAGGTGGGGTGGGGGGAGGTGAGAGTCTCCCGGATGGTCATAGACAGCTTCTCCTTAGTGAAGGGGTTGTTGAGAAGAGCTGGGGCAACCCTAGGCCAGAACCTACGCGACGGTCTTAGTGTGGTGGTGAGGACAAGGGTGAGTGACCTGTGATCACTCAGATGGTTGTCACGAGAGATGGGAGAGGAGACGCGGCCAATTAGCAGGGGGCCAATCAGTGCCATATCTATGCGTGGCGCTGACTGGAAAGCTCCTCCATCATACTGGATCCTAGTCATGCAACCTAGGCCAGACGCGGAGGGTGGAAGCGCATCTATAAAGCCACTCAGGCAGAAGGAAATCCTGGAGGCGACTAGATCCAGGGCGTTCCTTTGCTGCAGGAGGTAAGAGTCATGGACGCGAATTATGGTTGTGTTAAAATCTCCTAAGAGGACTGTATTCCATGGGAAATTAAGTTGGAGGAGCTCTTCCAAGAGCCGATTTTGCTCCTGACCTGCATTAGGCAGGTAGATGCTTGCAGCGAAGAAGGAGAAGTCAGGAGTGGTGAGTTTGGCCAGTATGAGGCGGCCACCTAGATATTGTGAAAAAGAATGGGTTTTAACCTGGGGATTCAAAACAATAAGGGCGGCATGGTTTGTCCAGAAGGAGTTGCCTCCAAACTGTTCATTCCATGCAGATTGTTCGTGGGGGAGGATATGGGGCTCCTGGACAGCAGCGATGTCAATTTGTGCTGATCTGAAGTTTCGGAGGAGGCGGGCTCTCCGCTTAAAGTCCCGCAACCCATTTGCGTTGATGGATTGCAGGGCCAGGGTGCTGCCATGGGGACTCATAGCTGTTCCCCTCCATTTCCTGGGGGGTTGCCAGCGCTTAAACCTGCTGCTGTGAGGCGGCTAGTTTTGAGTCCTTTAGCTTGACTATTAGCTGCAATCCGTGAGGAGCGTCGAGGGTTCTGAGGGAAGGAGAGGGTGGGGGGGCGGAGGACCCAGTAAGCTAGCCTAGGATGCTGCCCCGCTCCGTTGCAGGGGAAGGACCTGAGGGTGCTCAATGGTGACCTCCGCGGTGTCCCCATTTGATGAGTCTGAGTCCATATTCACTTCCTCCAACACTTCAAAGGATCTGCGCGAAATGGACTGTGGGGTTGGGGTAGGACTCTTTGAGGTGGCACTTCTACCGCAGGCCGCGAGTTGCCAGTCCATGCTGGTGGGCATAGCTCCATTGGGAGCTGAGGGCTGATGCGATAAATCGCTGGTGGAGGTTGGTGGGGGTGCCGCGGAGCCCTGAGTGGGGGTGGCTGACGAGGGGCACCCTGTGGGAGATGCCTTGCGCTTGGTGAGAGAGGGAGTTGACTCTGGGAGATTAGAGGTGGTGCCCATTGGAAGGGGGGCATGAGCGCGAAGGTATCCCATACCAATAGTGGGGTTAGCTGTTTCAACTGCTAGGCGTAGGCCTCAGGGACAGGTCTTGAGTGGGAGCCCATTGTGTGGGTTGTGGAATTGCTGCTGCAGCCACGTGGATCGTTTTGGCCTGGTTTAGGCCCTGGGTGGTGGCTAAGAGGGCTTGTTTTCGAGCTGTGCAGCCACTATACAAGTGTCCAAGGGCGTTACACCATGAACACTGGGGCGCGCCTGATCAGGGTCGACAAAAAAGATCTCAGGGCATGCCCCCAACTACTGCCACACGAGTAATAATCTCAATGTTGCAGGATACAGTGGGGGAGGGATGAACGACGCCCTAGCAGTGCGAGCTCTTTGAGTGGGAGCATAGTAAGAGGGGACGCTAAAGTCCACTGAAAGAACAGACCCAAGCTCCATTAAACCACGATGGAGTGCCAGTTTAAAAGACTCAGGATCAACAGTCGTTGGTAGGTTGGAAAAAGTAACCCATGAAATTTTCTTCAGGTGAGAGCGTGTGTGGGAGATGCAAAGAGATCCACGCGGAATAATGACCTGGAGGGTGGTAGCATGGTCAGCAAGGGCAGCTTCAGTGAAGCCCACATCTTTGTAGTGGCCCTCCACTGATTCATGGATGGTGATGTTAATTGGGAATGTCTCCGCGATTGCTGCAAAGTATGAGAAGTAATCCTCCGTATAGAATTTAACAGGGTTATGCCCATAATAAAGGTGAATTGCATGGGAGAGAGTTGAGTGAGGTAGAGCTTTTTGCGCTCTAGTTTCGGCCCATTTCTTCTTAACATCAGCAATAAACGCCACTTCACGGGGATCAGCTTTGGGTAGCATTGGTGCCAGAGGTTTTTGCCACGCCCCAGTGGCTCCTTTGGTACGTTTGTGTTTGCTTTGGGCTGCAATTGCGGGTTGAGTGTGAGCTGGTGGTTTGGACACGTTTGCGGAGTTCCCTTGTTGCTGGAATGTTACAGCAGTTGCTGGCATCATATTAAATTTGAGGGCGGTTTGTTGGGCCTCGCTAAATTGGGGAGGCCCATCCAGATTAGGTGCTCAGCCAGTTGGGAGGAGGGAGATGTTTCATTACCATCCCAATCTATTTGGGTAAATTCAGCCCAGTATTTGCTGTGATTTCGTGGGCAAAACTCACTGGCTGATTGGTTAATTGGTCATTTTCAGCATATGGAGATAAAGTGCTGACTTGAGAAGTGCCGATTATGGGGTTTAAATGGGATGGGTGAGATTTGAACTGGTGTGAGGTTCCAAAATCTGAACCATTTAAATCCCTATTGGGAAGAGTAGATTGTCCCAATTTGGTGCTTAGTGAACCAGAATGTGCGGCTAATCCAACCTTACATCCGAGGGTTTAGGGCCAGGTGATTGTTGGGCCTCGCTAAATTGGGGAGTCCCATCCAGATTGGAATTAACTCCAGCAATTGGGAGGAGGGCAATTTTTCATCACCATCCCAAGCTATTTGGGTAAATTCAGCCTGAGTATTTGCCATGATTTCGTGGGCAAAACTCATTGGCTGATTGGTGAATTGGTCATTTTCAGCATATTGAGATAAAGTGCCGACTTGAGAAGTGCCAATTATGGGGTTTAAATGGGACGGGTGAGATTGGAACTGATGTGAAGTTCCAAAATCTGAACCATTTGAATCCTCATTGGGAAGAGTAGATTGTCCCAATTTGGTGCTTAGTGAACCAGGATGTGCGGCTAATCCAACCTTACATCTGAGGATTTGGGGGCCAGGTAGCTGGGTATCGCCCCTCATGGGGGAGCCAGAAACACGGCGTCAGCAATAATAGATGGGGCTGAATTAGCTGACACAATGGGGAGGTGAATGCCTGGATGGGCTGAGTTGCATTCAACTGAGCAGACGCCATTAAAACAGCGTGGGTGATGGCCTCCTTGGTTGGAGGGGCTCAGCGGGTTGGTGGGAGGCAGCGCACACAGAGCTGTTAGGCGTGCAGGTTGCGAAGTGCGATCAGGTGAACTGGCGCTTGTTGGAGTAGCTCCAGGTTGGGGGTGGTGCCTGCTTTCATGGCTGCTGCTTGAGAGCGGGTGATTCTGGTTGACCCTGAGGTGGGTAACCGAGGGTTGCTTCGTATGGGGTGGTGCTGGATCATTTGGCATAGCCTGCGGGTTCTTTTTCGGGGTTTCCCGCCATATTTGCTAATAGTTTTTATAAATCTCTTTAGTGGAGCTAAATTTCAGGCTGAATTGATTTTCGAAAAGTGATGCTTAGCAGAAAGAGATCTGCTTTGTTTCATTTAATCCGCACATTAGGGTTTTTTGTAAGAACCAAGTAGTTATGTTTTTAATTTTAGTTTTAGTTTCAATAATATCTGTCCCCTGGTTGGCTTACCTTAAATAAATATTGAACAATGCAATTTAGCGAGTATTTTACATAATAAAAATAATTCGTAGTATATATATGGGAAAGTCCACTTTTAATAAAAATTTATAATCAGGTTGTAGAATCTTATTCAAAAAGAATCTGCCTTACAATACTAAACATTTTTTAAAAAAGCTTTTTCCTTGCAAGATGTTAAATCAAGCTAGTGTAAAAATAACAGGATTTTAGATTTAGCCAAATGTGAATAGCTTTATTTTGAAAAAATATTACTAAGCACTTTATAAACTTTTCTTTCTCGTTGCAATCACTTTTGCACCCTATTCAATTCAAGACTGAATCTAGTTTGATAATCTCACAGAGGAGATTAGTCTGCGCCCATGTCAGGGAGCAGTTGGGCAAGTAAGGTAAGAGGAGCAGGTGGAAGGCCCGCGGCCTCCAACGTTCAAAAACGCCTCAGATAAACTGATGGAATAGACAAAAATTTTAAAAAACCGGCGGTCACTATTTCCCCAGAGATACTCGCATGGCAAGCACAATGCAACCATTACATCAACACGCCACACTCCCAGCCACTTTTGTTGGTGGAATTTGGAGTCCGCGTGTTTCTGGACATCCAACAAACGGCCTTATGGTAAAATTTTGTGAAAATGTGCACACAATTTTCCCAACCGTGGTGTACATCACACCTCACTCCATGTCACGTGGTTAGCTGGACCTAGGTTTTGAAAGCAAAGAGGCAGCAGATGAGGCTGCGGTGGTGCGCGTAGTGGTTGACCTCCCCAAAGGGCAATGGATCATTGAAACCAAATGCACCAGATAGACAAAATCAAACCAAATTTTCCTCACGTTTGACTTTTTGCCTACTACGGTAAAATGTGACATCTTGGAACAACACCTGAAAGATGGTCTCGCCATATATGGCGAAATACAATCTTTCAAAATACAACGCTTCATGCTGATGCCACACCTGTGCACCAGCAAAGCCATCGCAGTCCTGACCCCAACTGAGGAGATCGTGAAGGACCTAACCCAGATCCCGCACTCCACTTTTATTGATATCACAGGGCATACCACCCATCCATTCTGGGTGACCGTGGACAGCGCGCCCCCCATTTGCACCCACTGTGATGCATTCAGCCATAAGGCGTACACATGCCCCACCAAGGAGGGCGTCACATTCCAAGAGCACCCCTCAGTGGCCATGGCCAGCGGAGAGGCGCAATATGAACCAACTGCAAGCACCAGAGAGGCTTTCCCGTGGGGAGCACAAGGCTGCTACCTACTGGTAAATCCTAACTCCCCACAAGAGCGGAAGAAGGCCAAGCAGGCCCACAGGGCCACGGCCAAGGAAGTGGCAAAAGCCATCACCGCTATCCCACACTCACAATGCCAGGAGGACATGGAAACCTTTGCAGCAGAAGCAACATGGGAATCCATCAACCAATCAGATTGGGAAGCCCATGCTGAGTGGGCCACTCAATCTGAGGATCCAATGGGGGAAGATCTCACCTAATCGTTGCACCCAAGCTCTGGTCAAAACCAACTTGGACCCATCCCAACTAAAAAAAATTTTGACCCACTCGACAGTGCACTGAACTCATCCGCACCGCAATCAATTTGTTTAACGTCGGGAAAACAAAAAGCAAAGGCTAAAGCCAATGCAACTCTTTCCACAAAAATTAACAAAAACCCTGATAGCGTTGCTGCTAACACCCGCACTGCTGTGAAGGCCTGTGGGGATCTAGAGGAGGCTGGTGGGCCCAAGTGCCCATCCCCTCGCACCTAAGGTATAATGGGGTAAACCTTCACTTTAGGGGATGCTGAATATCGCTGGACTCAAGGCCTCCCCATCCTGGGCTAGGAAACTGAGTTTTTTACAACACAATTTACCCGTGGATATCCTGGCCATCCAGAAGTCCCACTGTCCATGAGGTTCCAAGGAAGCTTGGGAAACAATGTTCCTCCCATCCCTATCCTTTTGGTCAAAGCACTATGGGGTGATAATTTGGAAAAATAAATTTTTCAAATTTTTAGCTTCTGAAAAATTCTTAAATGGCTGAGTTCTTGTTGTCACTTTCTCGTGGGCTGGCATAGTGCACGCAATTGTCAACGTCTATGCCCCAAATGGTGTACACGAGTATTAGGAATTTTTCTCATCAGTCAAATCCCTCCCGCTACCCCCTGATTCTTTCCTAGTTGGCGACATGAACTGCTGGCTAAACACTCCAATGGACCTGTGGCCTTCCTCCTCCCACGCCCCCCAGGGCCACGTTGAACTTCGCGTTCTAAAGGCCACCCTTGGGTTAATGAATGTGCTGCTGCGACAAGCCCTGCTGCTTGAGAACATGACGCGCCCTCACATCCACAATGGCCAATTAAGGTCCATGACCCGCATCGACCTTATCCTAACGCCAGCAAAATTCCAACCCCACATCTCCCACTTCAAAACAACAAAAATGGAATTCTCCGACCATTGACTGGTCTCGCTAACCTACCACCTACCTGTCACAGCTGCTAAGGCCCCACATTGGTGCAAAATCCGCCCCTCCGAGCTTGCATCACCAGGATTTTCCACATGGGTGGAAGTGGCAACTTTAGAAAAAAAGTTTGTTGCACTGTTTTGCGCGGACCCCATTTCCACATGGGCAACTTTCAAAGATGACACTATCCACCACTCTCGCCATCTCTCCTCCAGACACTCACAAGCTACATTGGCGGTCATTTCGCATGCTCTGGCATAGTTGGCACACCTGGAGTCCAACATCCCAGCTACAGTATACAGATCTGCATGGGGCCAAAAGTGGGTGGAGACATCTGCCCACCTCAACGCACTTGAAAGGCAACAAAAATGTCAGGTTTGTGTTCAGTACAGGGCCACATGAATCACAAAAGGTGACAAGTGCACCGCATATTTCTTTAAAAAAATTTCGCACCATGCCAGAGCGTGGCCTGCACATAGGTGCAAAGATTGGATGATTCCATTGCAGATACACCAGCTGAAGTGGCAATTGAAACACAAAAGTATTACTCCGAGTTGTACTAATCCAATTTAATTCAGCTGGCCAAAGTGGCGGAATTTCTCAACTGAGCCCATATTGGCACCATTTTCCGATACCCAGAAATAATGAATTTGATTACTCTGACCAAATTATGGACAGCCATTCGCGGTGCGCCAAACTGAAAATGCCCAGGCCCAGATGGCATTCCATATGAGTTCTACAAAAAGTATTTCAAATATATATACCCATTGCTGCTCGCCTCAATTAACCAAAGCCTGTTTGAAATGCGCCTCCTACCAGGAGGACATGAGGACTTTACCATCACACTCTTCAAAAAAGGGGTTAAGCTAGACTTAGCCAACTGGCGCCCCATTTCTCAAACAAACACAGACACTAAAATTTTAATAAAAATCATGACTAACCATTTAGGGTCTGTAGCATCTGCCACCATCTCCCCAGAACAATTCAGTTTCATACCAAGAAATTCAATTTGGGATAACGTGCACTCTGTGGCTAATGTGTGTCAGTCCACAGCCTCTGGGGCACTTGTATTCTTGGACCAACAAAAGGCCTATGATAGAGTAAACTGTGAATACCTAAGGGCCTGCCTCCATCAATTCCGCCTACCCCAACACTTCAGCAACTGGGTGATGCTGCTCACAGAATCTGCAACAATAGCAGTACGTGGCCCTGGCTTCCTAACGGAAGTAATCCGCCCTCAAAGGGGCTTGCGACAAGGGGACCCCCTCAGCCCACTCTTATCCAACTTCAGCCTTGACCCACTACTGCGAAATGTGAATGCCCAACTCACCGAGGTACATGTTAGGCCAAACCTCAGTCAAGATAATGGCGTTCACAGATGATTGTCTGGCTGGGGTGTCTAATAATCAAGATGCATGCGCGCTTGAAGCTCTCATCCAGGAGTATTCCCGGGTAAGCAACGCGGCACTGAACGCTTCCAAAACTGAAATTATCCTCCTTGGTCAGTTTCAGAACTGCTGGACCCCAGCAACTAGTTCACAACCCGGCCCATCTGCTCGCCCACGTCCACGCCTTACTAACTCAACACACACCGCCCCACTGATGCTCCCCTTTGCCCAACGTCCTACCATAGGACCAGTACGCCATCTGGGCGTGTGGATGGAGGCAGGCGGATACGTGTCAGCAGTAATGGAGTGCCATATTCTGGACAACATGACGAAGCGAATCGCTTCTCTCAGAGCCCACCCTACTACCCTCACTGGCAGGTTGTTCTTGCCAACTCTATGCTCCTATCCAAAGTCTGGTTTGGAGCCCACGCCATCCCCTTCTCCCCAAGCTTCTTCAAATCCCTGTATGCTTTGCTGCAAGGATGGCTTTGGTCAGGCCGCCCTCCACCAGTACGGCTAGAGGTCATGTTTGGCCCTCATCATCATAGTGGCATGGGCCTGCTTGACTTCAAAGCCCATGCTGCCAAGATCCTGGGCACCTGGATTGTCTCCATCACCGCCCCTACACTCCTCTCCCAACACTGGTCCCGCGCAGCCTGCTCCAACTTCTCCTGCGCCTTGGGCCTCAACAATCCATCAAACCCCCACTCCCTGATGAAATACCTCGCATCACACACATTGGCCGCAGCTCCTCATGGAACTAAAACCCACTACAAATGAATCCTACTCTCCATGCAAAGCGCCGAGTGGAGAATTTGTAAGAGTGGACATACAACCCGAAGAGGCCGCCCCTCTCCTCAGTTCACACAAGAGGTACAGGGGCTACCCATTCATGATGGC
This sequence comes from Massospora cicadina, assembly GCA_022478985.1. NCBI lineage: Eukaryota > Fungi > Entomophthoromycota > Entomophthoromycetes > Entomophthorales > Entomophthoraceae > Massospora > Massospora cicadina. The sequence goes on along the minus strand of JAKSZP010006616.1, from coordinate 10,902 downwards.
TTGATCCCCATTCGGCCCTATGTCCTATCCAGGATGGCCTACCTGGACATGATGGACATCCCTTACTCCATTGAGACCCAAAAAACTATCTGGAAATACATACACCATCCTCTGTTGCAGCCTCAAGGTTGCTCCCACGTGTGGCGCTGCCTGAAGCGGGTGTATCGTACAGCTGAGCGCTCTAACGCTTTACACTCATCCTGTGTCATGTGTGGCCAGTATGGAACGCTGTCTCACCGACTGGAGAAGTGCCCTACCTCTAAAGTGATATGTCGCGAAGTTCAACGTCTGCTGGGCCAGGATCAAACGCATCCCTTCAGTCTGTCAAGAGATATGTTTGCCCTATCAATGGCCCCCTCTCTTCCACCCTCCCTCCATGATTTGGTGGTTGCAATTGCCATGTGGACCATCCACACGATTGTCTTAGATGCCATCGCAGGCTCCACCCCCACCCTCCCAGAAGCTGTCCACAGATTCTGATCTCATTTGGTGAACCACTTTCAAGCGTGGATGTTTGGATACCTCCCACCACGTTGCCAACAGCTGGTCTCCTCCTGGTTCCAATTCTGGTTCATCAAATCAGACCCCTTCCTCCACACGTGTTCAGTTGTGGCTAAGGCCCCTCCGCACGTTCCCTCCCCCTCCCCATAAGTGGCGTTCCCGCTGGCAACAAGAGATAGCTCGCTTCTCTGGGGTGCCTTCCCTGGTACTAAGTTTTGTCTCTTCTGAGTCATCTTCAGAAGTGTCCGTCCCATGGTTGGTCTTCCCCGCAATAAATTACTAAGCTTATAAATCTTTAGCTTAAGCAAACTTTCAACCTTTTGTAGCTATTAAGATGCTGAACAATTAAATTACAGTCCTTATTTGTGTTGCACACAATCTTTATCTACTACCTCATTAAAGAAAAAAGGATACAAAAATGTAGAGAAAGCCTGCATTAAAATAGTAAGGGGAATCATGTTGAGAACCATTTCTTTGTCTCTCAATACCCCAACTCTGATCATTGTTATGTTCAAGTTGTTCTGTAACAGGAGATTTTCAAACACTGGCATGTTTTCTTCTCAAGGTTGATTATGAACTATATAAATTTGAATATCAATTATTTCATGTTGAAAAAATGAAAATGAGAACAGCAATTGCTCTTGGGAAAATTTTCTTGTAGATACTTGTGATATTCAATAAAAAAAGTAAAAAAGTAAGAGCTTTATGGCAAGCCATACTGAGGGCATAAAGTATGAGTGAACTCCCAAACTTTAAAATTAAAAGGGATAAATACAGCATTAAACGTTGTGCCCCTTTCCATTATTACACTACTTTGGTTTTGCCTACTTCTATAAGGTGGTTGTACAATAACTAAATATGCCCTATCACTAGAAAAATTAGAGGCTTAAAATTTAAAACATAGCTTACTAAAATGGTATTTTTTTAAGATATAGGGTTATTAACAGTACTCAGAACAGAAATCTTGATGTTCCATGCCATGCTGATAGTATATAGTTTCTAAGTTCTTGTTGACTAAGAGGAAGGGATGTGTTTTAAAATAAAATTACATCATAACTCTTAGGAGAAAGCTTGGAAAGATCTCCAAAAAGTGGCATCTAGAGTAAAGGATTGAGACATTTGGTCTGAATTTGTATTTGAGCTTTGAGAAATTTCATTTTATGAAACTTTAATCAAAGAGTTACTTACAACAATGTGGAAAAGGTGGTAACTTCCTAAAGACTATTGAAGAAGTAAGGATGCACACAATAAATGAAAGCTTACCTATTCCTATAAAAGTCCTAAAACCTCTGAATTATCAATGATTTTGCTGCAATATATATCCTGCTACATTGGCGGGGATTGAGAAAACATTTTAGCTTTGACTAACACTTTCAGATAAAAAAACTGCTTATACAGTTAAACATAGGTGTAGTATTGTGGATTTTCATCAGAACGGTGAAGAGAATGAATACCATAACTTTTTACTATCTTCTTAGTAATAGTGTTCATTGAGAAAAGGGATTGTATTTTATAACATGTAAAAATATAAAATGATTTATGAACAATATCTTAGAATAAATATATATGAGGTTATATAAACAAAAATAGCTAAAATTAACTTTTTGACAAGGCTGAGCACTTAACCACTGTTTATGAAATCTCTGGAAACCCAGTTCAATCACGACTTGAGGTTTGAACAACACCTCAGATTTTGGGTTTATTCATATGGTATGGTGGTAGGTGTTTACAATGGCATTTACAACGGGGCATTTGCCCAGGATATTATTGGCAGGGGCAAGGAAAAATCTCAAAATACTAAAATCAAAAGTATGTCTTATCAGAAATGAGTTATTTTGAAACTGGCGCTAGGGCATCATCTTTCAGGTGCTCAGATATTATCAGATAATACATCCAGGTAACATTTGAGAATAAAACCTGGGTAACACAATAAAAGAAAACTTTTTGATCAATAATAGGGGTTTTGCTTAGCAAAAATAAATAAGTACACCATTTTATCTACTACTTCTATTGGATAACAGGCTCACTCTAAAGTATTCTTCAAGGTAGGCTAGTTGTCTCTATTCATAAAAAGATCCCCCTTCAAATGATAATCCTGCTCATATATGACCTTCTCATTTCAAAGTTCTTTTTGGTGCAATTTTTGGCTATTAAGCAACATGTAAAAATGAAAGAAAAGTGGTATATAAAAATTAGGCTAAAAACTGCTTAGGGCTCATGGTATTTCCATAGTAGAGTAACGTGATGATCACAATTGAGACATTAGTTGATGGCCATTAAAAATAATCCCTATTGCTAATTATTTTATATCATCGTGGGGAAAGATAAAAATTAATTTGAGCTAAGTTAATGTAAAAGTGATATAGCAACTGAGGCTATGAGCTTCAGTGATAAGTGGCTTAAGGGTGGGAGAGTTGCACTGGCAGGGATTAAGGATTTAATTTACCATCATAATACCTAGTTAACAACAGCCTCAGCAGATTTAACAAAAGTTATTTTAATAAAACTTTGTCAACTACCTAAAATGTTGAAGGTCATGAGGAGAGATTAATTATACAAGCAATTAAACCATATATCTAACTGTTATCTAAAATACAAAATCAAGTAAATAATGGCTTAACTGATGGTTGTTTAAACTGATTACAACATCTTTCCTCACTTGACCAAATATCAGAAAAATAAAAATAAGTGGGGTCCACAAAATCATTGAGAGATAGGGCACAATAAGCCAGAATGCTGGTGATACTCCTTCAGGAACTTAGTGTGCACCCAGTTAATAAGGTGCCCTTTAATGTTATCATTCAGAGTACAGGCATTCTTATATATCTTCTTGATCGTAGAAGGCCATTTTCCATATGTGCATCAGGTTGCTAGTCCATCCAAACCCATGATTATTATATCATAAAACTTTAACCCCTATAGAAAAGTGGGGTAAAGACTTCTGCTTATTTATCACAATCCTAAGACCTTACTTTCAGAATCAGTAAATAGGAATAAGCTACATTTTGTAGCTACAGTAATCTCTACATCAACGTTTTTAGATTTCTGGAGAAAGAGATATTCGCTTGATTAACCAAAGAATACAAAATTGGGGGAAGCGCCAGTAGCTTCCTATAACAAAGGTTAATGGGGAGTGCCCCATGGCTAAGTGATAGGAGAGATTATAAGTAAAAATGGCGGATTCAAGAAAAGGTTCCAACTGGATGCCTTCGTCATAATTATTTTCCATTGGATACCAACAAGAGTACCATTTACTCATTCCAAAAGAGCTGCTGGTCTCCGGGTGATAGGGTGTAGACAATGCCCCATGTATACCATCAAATAATTGAGTTTGAAAACAGTCTGGGACGTGAATTTTCACATTATATGTCAAAAGAAATTGGGGCATCCAAGATGAGTAATATCTTCTAAGATAAACTTAGCTGTAGTTGTGGCCCAAAAGACCCTGACCACTTTGGCCTTCACCCACTTGGTGAGTTGATCAATGGATACAATTATATATATTTAAACTGACCATAACTAGTGACCAGAGGGACCTTAACGTCAACAGATATGGTTTTAGGCAAAGTTGGGTTTAACTAGTTGAAAGGAGGTAGCTTTGAAGTAAGGGCCGTCCACTCAGCATTCCTTACTTCATAACAGGCTCACATATTATCAGAATTCATTTATTTCCAATAGTGGTGCTTTTTTAACAACTCAAGCATCTTTTTAAGCTCCCATGTCCTGTTGCCTTGTGATTACCAACAATAACAACAATTAAATCTGTTATTCAGTAGTATCCAAAATTAATGATTTTTAATTTCTTATAGAGGAAACCCATTTTTAACAATGACATTTATCTTTAAATTCTCTAAGGAGCGCTGCACTTCTGCCAGTACATTGTCATATTATTGTGTTAGAATCTTACACAATAATTTAACAGGTGCATCGGCCACTAAGGACATAACGGGCAGCGAGATAACACATTGTCATTCTGATGCATTATGCCAGGGTGGTGCTGCATTTCATAATTGTAGATTAAAATTTCAAAGCCCGTCAAGCCAGCGACCTTCTGGCTCCTTTAGATTCTGTAAACAGCAAAAGGAGGCATAATGGTGACTATAGTAAAATGCATTACTTGGATGAAATACCTGGAATTGTTTACATGCATAGATAACTATAAACGTAAATCAAGAAGACCTGCACCTCCATCTGGATCATGATTAATTTCCAAACAGAAACAGGAAGGGGTCAAAGCTACCAGTATAGCCCTTCATTAAGATCAGCGACTAGTTCATTTGATAGATAAGTGGTAGTTACTGGCCTAACTTAAAAAGAACTTTCGCTCTACCACCATTTCCTCTTCTGATGTGGTATTTATGCTTAAATGGGTGTGTATAGAGGTGTTTCAGTTTAGACCATCCAGTAGGTCCCTCAGCCCACCCCAAGTGTAATCTGGTCACCAAATATATTCAATATATTGTCTCAGCCCACCCAATTTTTCATATAAGCCCTAATTTACATAATATTCAGATCAGGTTTATTTAAATGGTTCAGATGAAAAATCAAGCCCATAAATCTCAAAATTACTACAAAACTTTGTGCAATTTACAATATCAATATTATGGGTCTCACTGGAGCTGTTGTTAGTGAATTATTTGTCCTGAAAAATCTCTTCAAGTTTGGCAGTATTCCATTAGAATTCTTCTTTATCTGGAAGATAGGAGGCCAAAATTTTTTGACACCATCTAAAACCTCTTTGCTTTCCCCTCAATTCTATTTCAAGATCCTAGGATGATTTTAAGGTGCACTGTAAAAGACCTAGTCATCACAAATTTCCAAGCTCCCTTTCCCCCTTCCACTATATAGGCATTACCTCCTTAGGGTAGGTTTCCAGTTTCCTCTTTACCTTTCCTTTCCTACAAGTTTATTTATCAAAAGGCAATTTTATGTTTAACCATTTGTCATGGAGTCTGAATTCCATGCTGGCTCGCTAATATTTGAAGTATCTGGTGATGCATGCAACCATCTTCAAAATTATATTGGAGATTGTTGAGCGGACAATATGATCTGTGGATCCATCATTGCTCCACTCCTTCTGCGCGCTTGTGGACAATTACCTTAATGATTATGATTGCCAATCTGTTGTGCAAAACATAAAAACTGTCAACTACCTTATTTCCAATTGATCTTCTCAATTTTGGGTGTGATCTGAACTATTTTAAGCTCTGATTCATTCTGCACTATTTAATAAAATAAACTGCCCTATTTAAATATTAATAAATAGCCACAAACCTTGGAGGGCCATGATTTCTCCACCGCTCCCACCCTTAAAGGTTAACCCAATAAGACCCGCAGTTGTCATCACTACGCCTTCTGGCTTGTTTTAAGCCTTTGTTATATTATTTAAACATATTGTACCCTCAATTATTTCTTAAGGGGACCCCTCATAAAAGTCACTAGAGCAGCTGAGCCTCTGGATTAAGTCCCATTAAAAAGCACTATTGGTACCTCTCAAGATGACAATATCCTTAAATTAGTTGCAGATATGACACATTTATCTAAAATTTAAAACAGAGAAGTCTCTCTAACAAAAACTAGGTGGAGGAGAGCAGGAAGACAATAATGATGAGTCCCAGTAGTTTTAATACCTATCAGTATTAATGATGATGGAGTAAGAACTCTTTCTCTAAATTTGCCCACTTTTGGTCAAATCCTGATAAATAAATTTAAAAAACACAACTCCACTTGTTGTTGACCCTCTCCAGTCCCCTATGTTGATGAGATCTAAATCCGCTGCCCCCTCATGGGGCAGGGATGTGCCCCCTCTTAATGTTTTTTGGCCTCTGCCAAAACGCGCCCAGACTGGTTCTGCTAGCCCCCCCAACTTGGCTGGTCACTCTGTCCCGCCTAAAGACCTAGCCTTACACCTCGCCTGCACTCAGGCGATGCCCCATTGCCCCCTAGTACTTCCTTGGAGCACCATGTGTTTTGGCCTCCAGGTCAACTATGGCAAGTTGTTCCTGTATTCTGACTGACCTATCATCAAACTTGCCCAGGATCTTTTGTGTCCTTATGGCTTCATCGACTTCTGCCCCTTCAAGGGGTATTTTGACCTTAGCTTCTTGTGTGAAGCTGATGCGGTAGTTGCAGCTACCATTCCCCTGGTGTTCCAGGGTGTACCCATCCCTACCACTCAAACCTGGTTAACCACTGATACCACTCTAGTGGTTCAGTTTTTGGGCCTCCCTACCCACCTACCCTCCAATATTTTATACAATAAACTGTTGACTGGCTTGTCAGCATACGGTTTGGATCCTATCCTCCAATTTGTGGTTCCCATGGGAGCCTCCTGCCTTGCAGGCCCTCGGGCCTTTGCAACCATACATCCCACTTTCCTGGAGGTTGCCCTCTCAATTCCCCCTCGCACCATCATTCCCTCCACACCAGACCATCCTTTCTGGGCCCGCGTGGATGGAGGGCGCACCATCTGCCCTATTTGTCTCGAACTAGACCATTCAAAATGGCTCTGCCCCTCCAACTCCTGAGCTGCAGCCAATGCACCTGACTCTTTGCATTTTGACCCAATCACTGACCCGGTTACTTTCTTCCCCTGGGGCGATTTCCTTCCTCCTCCTATCAAAAAGCCAGAATCTGTAGCTGGGCCTGCCCCAGCCAATCAGGAGCAGTGTCCTCAAGCCACTTCTCCTCAACCAATCAATCAGTTGTCCAACTGGATTCCAGTTAATTCTAAGTCACAATTGCTTTATCCCAAGCCACGCTCCCCCATGCCAATACATTATCCAAAATTAATTATTGTAAACTAAAATCCCTGGAATCATTTGGACGAAGTTAATGAATCAGGTGAGCCTGTATCCAAATTGAACAACCTCCTTGCTTTGAAGAGTTCATCAGTGCTGACTATGCGGCCCAGTCCCCCCTTGCTACTATGCAGCTCGCCTAGGCGCCGCCATATTCCGATCTGACCATCAGTTATTTGAAGAGATATCTGTAACCCCTAATGATGAATCACTCTGAAATGCCACAAGTTTGTCCATCGAGGTTTTATCCAAAGGCCTTGTCCCACCTCCCGTGGACCCCACGCTGACCCCCCATAACAATGAGAATACCCCCGCCATTTCCACCTTGCCAGCAATAACCTCAGAGCTTTGGCGCAACAAGCTAAGTTTAGCATGAGGAACCACCTCACCCCCAAAAATTATAGAAGCAGGTTATTCCTTGCAAGACATCCGCCTTAGATGTGAGAAGTCCCTTGCCACTTATCTTTCTGACTGCCTCAAAAAAAGTATCCCTTGGCCAGCTCCACTCCCCTACCTGGACCCCCACTCCCAAGATGCGCCTACACCCTTGCTCTCTGCTTTGTTCCACTGCCTATCGGACACAGATAAGCTATCTCAGCCTCCTGGTTCCCCTCTCCCTTTACCATGGTTGATTAGCAGTTCTCGCTTCCAACTTGGTTGGTGTTTAGCTTTGGTTTTTTTACATCATTTGCAGGGCCTCAGCTGTATTGCTTTGACTTTTGGTTTGGGTTTTTATTTGGTAGTGCTCAGCAATGTCCCTCCCCTGGTTGGAGTGCTCCACTTAAATTAAATTAATGATGATGGAGTATACTGATACTCAGGTAGATCTTGATGTTGACAGCTGTAGAGGGGCTGCCAAGGAAGTTTTTATTATCTAATAATATTATCATAATCTAAAAAAAATTTTAATAGATAAAAATTAAGGTATATTTGATGGCTTTGTTTTAGTCCTTCATACTTCAGAAAATCTAAAATTTTGATTTTGCAAGATATTTGAGTTTTCCCCTTGGGTTGGGACCATCTAGTACTAAAAAAGATATTTGAGTTTTTGTGTGCCCATTAGGGCACTCAGTGCAGGTAGCTTTGCGAGATGAAGCCCAGAGTATTGCCCCCCACTGCACTGGGGCTGCAAAAAACTAAGCATTACAGATGTGGGCCCTACCGCAGGTGGGGTGTCTACACCACCCCAAACCTGAAATATTTCTCACTAATTGGTGTACCATGCAGCAAAGTTACCCAGCCAGTTCATAGATATGCCTCCCATTCCTTAATGCGTGGATTGATACCAGACTGACCTCCAAGTTGAACTTACTTGAGGAAAGAGGAATGCCATAGCTTTCTACAGCTATTTCTAGCCGTTGCTTGACTATGGCCAGGGAGTTTGTTGCCTGTATTCCTTCTGAAGGGAAGCAACGCTGGTTTCTGGAAATCCATAGATCATACATCACCTCCCCCCATATCGTGCACCAGACCCTGAACCCATCCTTATCTGCAAGCAGACTCAGAGGAGCATACACAGTCGGGATCTCTGGCCATGAAAGATGACCAGAGAATAACTTAACCCTGGTTGGTACGCTCCAAACCATAGTAGAACACTGCTCCACATAGCATCCGCTGCCAGACACTCTGTGAAGATGTGCTTTGCCGTCTCCTCTCCCCGCACCTTACATTCATACAGAAGGTCATCCTCCTTATGCTTACTCAAATTATTAAGACTCATCCTAGTGACCAAGATGTTGCTGCGGAGTTGGAAGAGAAAGTTCTGAGCTGGTATAGACCAGCATCCCTTAACCCTCTCCCCCACAGGTCCATCAGGCCAGGTCACATTTTGCAAGTGATCCAGGACAAGTACGTTGAGCAAAGCTCTCTGTCTTATAACTTCTGGAACTTGGTGGTTGTGAAATCTGAGAGGCAGACACCAGCCACCTCCTCCCACCTTTAGCCAGTCCCAAAGAACAAAGAGGCTTCCCATCTGATGTATTTCCAGCCTTCTCTTCCTTGTGGAAACACCCGCTGATCCTGTCCTCCATGAACTTTTGAACAGGTGTTGAGAATCTTTATGACTGAATGACAAGCCACAATTATGACCACCTGGATCATTGGAGGAATTCCGCTGAAGGATCAATGGACAGAATCCGCTGAGGATGATTCAGAGCTATAAGTGACTGGTCGCTTTAGGATAAGGCGATAATGGGTCATAATGGGTCCTATCAGGTTGCCTTCAAAATAGGGCAATAAGGTGATGTTGATATTCAACAAAAGGGCTTTGGATCGCCTTAAATCAAGGCGATAAATGATTAAAGAATAATAAGCCGAAACCAATGAAAAGATGGCGACATTAATAAACTAAGTGGAAGAGTTGGTATCAACAGAGGCCGCTGGGATATCAGTTAAATGAAGGGACTGGAGGAGTATTCTTATGCAGAATAAGAATAGAGAAAAGAGAAGAGAGCAAACTGAGGAATTAATTTTCTGAAAATATGTTTTTAATTAAGAAGTGTTTGGGAAAATTGCTCCCGTGTTTATTATAAAATTAATTGGTTACAAGTGTATCAAGGAACCGGCAATCATTAAATTGACCGTTCTAATTGTTCAATGGGAAAACCCTATGCAAAAAACCCTTTAGCGGGTAAATATCAAATCGCCGAGATTCAACATTGGTGCTCACTACAGGGGGCTCATTGACCAATATCAAATTTACGAAAATTCAACTGCCAACTATGTTGCATCCAGGTTGTTTCAAAATGAAATCTACATGAAACAATGGGCCTGGGCCCTACGAAGAGTTGAGACTTGTGTTAGATACTGTGCTCAAAAGACAGGATTTGTTGCTTCAGAAGGTTTACAGTGATAAGTTGCCGCCATTTAATTGCAAAGAAAATATTCATGGGTTCTTTTGCCGATTTGAGTTTGCAACTGAGGGAACTTCAGATCGATGAAGGGCAAAGCTGTTACTCTCCTCTTTGGACGTAAAAAGTGCTGATTAAGTCATTTGTTAACTATCAGCTAGTTCCGTTTCATACCATGAAGTTAAGATTCTGGTGCTGCGATTGTTTGATGGAACTGCAAAAATGTTGCAGCGGAAAGCTGAGTTCTTGACATTTTGGGTTTCAGCAAAATGAGACCCTCACCACATTCAATGTATGATTTACTATTGAAGTGCATGTGCTGATCGGAGCAGGCATTCTATCCAAAGTTGATGTGTGTATAGCTATGGCCTTAGCGGTGAAGCCATACCCTGAGCTTTACAATGTTATAGCTCCATTGTTAGAGCTGGACGTACCTCTCCTTTAACTTATTCAGTTTGTGCGTCAATTATCTGTAATTTTACTCCACCAATACTGAGCAGATCTGCACTGTCGCAGTTGTCCATCCTAATCATGTGAGAAGATATAAACGGCCAGAAAGAATCCCGTCAGGACAATTTCCCCCATCCAATGGGCTTTATTTGATTTCTGATCAACATCAAACCAGCTGCCAATCTAGGCCTAACTACGCTGACAGGGGGCGGCCATTATACTGTTGGGGGTCTGGTTACTTTGATCCTTTTCAAAATCATCTACCATATGTACCAACTTATACTAAACATGGCCGTAGTTCT